>CM030860.1:12497597-12672597 GCA_018105865.1 Metaphire vulgaris | reverse complement strand
ATAATAATAATAATAATAATAATAATAATAATAATAATAATAATAATAATAATAATAATAATAATAATAATAATAATAATAATAATAATAATAATAATAATAATAATAATAATAATAATAATAATAATAATAATAATAATAATAATAATAATAATAATAATAATAATAATAATAATAATAATAATAATAATAATAATAATAATAATAATAATAATAATAATAATAATAATAATAATAATAATAATAATAATAATAATAATAATAATAATAATAATAATAATAATAATAATAATAATAATAATAATAATAATAATAATAATAATAATAATAATAATAATAATAATAATAATAATAATAATAATAATAATAATAATAATAATAATAATAATAATAATAATAATAATAATAATAATAATAATAATAATAATAATAATAATAATAATAATAATAATAATAATAATAATAATAATAATAATAATAATAATAATAATAATAATAATAATAATAATAATAATAATAATAATAATAATAATAATAATAATAATAATAATAATAATAATAATAATAATAATAATAATAATAATAATAATAATAATAATAATAATAATAATAATAATAATAATAATAAATAATAATAATAATAATAATAATAATAATATAATAATAATAATAATAATAATAATAATAATAATAATAATAATAATAATAATAATAATAATAATAATAATAATAATAATAATAATAATAATAATAATAATAATAATAATAATAATAATAATAATAATAATAATAATAATAATAATAATAATAATAATAATAATAATAATAATAATAATAATAATAATAATAATAATAATAATAATAATAATAATAATAATAATAATAATAATAATAATAATAATAATAATAATAATAATAATAATAATAATAATAATAATAATAATAATAATAATAATAATAATAATAATAATAATAATAATAATAATAATAATAATAATAATAATAATAATAATAATAATAATAATAATAATAATAATAATAATAATAATAATAATAATAATAATAATAATAATAATAATAATAATAATAATAATAATAATAATAATAATAATAATAATAATAATAATAATATACCCAGCAGGACGGAGAGATGTCGGTCAGGTTATCGCCATGGCAGTTGTCTTCCTTCTGACACTGCCAACGAAACTGCTTTCGCGAAATTCGGAGAATTTATGCGGCGCAAAATTTCGATTTTCTCTTCAACGGTGGAACAATTTGGCGAATGATAAGAAGGATCGATTCGATCGAAGAGAAAGAGGAGGAGGAGGAGGAGGAGAGGAGAACGTTGATCCGAAAACTTACGTGTCATTCCATGTGCTTTCTCTCCTCTCGCTCTCTCTCTCTCTCTCTCACTCTCTCTCTCTCTCCTCCCTCTCTCCTCCTCTTCCTCTTTCATTCAACATCTATATTGTGGCATTCATCGTCATGCCTTTCCTGCTATAAACATGATTGCTGCCATTGATGCAGACAGCAGCGTCGCCACGGGGTTGTTTGGGGTTGTTCAAACAACCCCACTTTATAAATATGACCAACACAATTTATATAAATCCGTTGACTTTTGTTGAAGGGGGTAGTGGGGCGAGAGGGGTCGGCCGCGGCTTCAGTGTTCAGTTGCATAGTGCCTTCAGTTAACAACCCCACTTTGCAAAAGCTGACTACGCCACTGCTATTTCTGAAAGACTATATAATATCGCTTGAATTAGTTGACTATTGACTATTCTAGTACGGTTTGATTCAATGGAGATGGGGACACAAGAAAATGTGAATATAATTCGTTTCATCTCTCTTATGAATTTTAGCTTATCTATAGCATACTGTTGGAATAGTCATTAGGGGTCGTCCATAAATGACGTAACGCCCTTTTGGCACTTTTTGTACCCCTCCCCTCTACGTAACGCGACGTAGCTAAACATCAGACCCCTAAAATATGACGTAACAACGGGCCGACCCCCTCTATTTCCGAAAGATTTCTGAAAGATTTTATTATGTCGCTTGAATTAGTTGACCATTTTTCGTGGCATTTCGAACGCTCTAAAATAAAATTGAGGCAGAATATATTGACTATTCTAGTACGGTTTGATTCAATGGAGATGGGGACACAAGAAAATTTGGATATAAATCGTTTCATCACTCAAGAATTTTTTCATATCTATAGCCTACTGTTGGAATAGTCATTAGGGGTCGTCCATAAATGACGTAACGCTCTTTTGGCACTCTTTCACCCCCTCCCCACTACGTAACGCGACGTTACAAAACGTCAGACCCCTTAAAATATGACGTAACAACGGGCCGACCCCCAGCAGCGTCGCACGGGGTTGTTTGGGGTTGTTCAAAGAACCCCACTTAAAAAATATAACCAACACAATTTATGTCAATCAGTTGAATTTTGTTGTAGTGGGGGGAGGGGGGTCGGTCGCGGCTTCAGTGTTCAGTTGCATAGTGCCTTCAGTTAACAATTCAACTTTGCAAAAGCTGGCTACGCCACTGGATGCAGATTAGGTTTCGGTTGTCGTTGCTTGTTGTTGTTGTTGGTGGTGGTGGTGGTGGTTGTGGTGCTGCAGATGTCACTCTAAATAAGCATTATACATGTATGTGTTTGTGTTTGTGTGCGTTTGTGTTGCATGTTAGTCTGCCTTGTTTGGTTTTTGGCGCTTTGCCAAGCGACGTAACGATGACTCGTCTTTTCTCTGACGTCATCAGAAGAGTATTTAAAAGCAAATATTCTGAATGGTGGACGGTGCTGCCACTAGATTTACCGAAAAAACTGACTGATTGACTGATTTCTTGACCCTGACTGCATGCGCCTTCACTTGGAGCACTGATGTTATCGCTAGAGCGATCAATTTTACAACGAAACTTTCAAAATATTGTTGCTGCAATCTACTTGGCCTTCATCATTGTCTTCGTCGTCGTCGTCGTCATCATCATCATCATCATCATCATCAGATCGCTGGCGTGATTTTGGTTTCAAAGTAGATGAAATTATTGGAATTTTTTGGGAATGTTTTGTCTCATTGAAGCGAATGACCTTGTCTTGCGCAACGTTAAGGCTAAATTTCTTCGCTTGGTAAAAATGTCTTGTAGAAAGTATTGCACAACAAACAATGACCCCTGCACAAGGTCGCTAGCACTGCGCGCATTGCTACCTCTCGCTTAGAGGGAACGTTGGACTCTTGCGCTCTATTCGATATTTCCCTCGACGATCGAACGTGACACTCTCTCTCTCTCTCTCTCTCTCTCTCTCTCTCTCTCTCTCTCTCTCTCTCTCTCTCTCTCAACTCTCTTGACCTTTCCCGACTGAGTTTACAGCCATTCTCACCCGTCCGTTCATTCCTCCCTCACTCCTTCCCTCTCTTAATCCTCCTCCTCTTCTTCTTCTTCTTCTTCTTCTTCTTCTTCTTCCTCCTCCTCCTCCTCCTCTTCCCCGTCCTCCTCCTCGACCGGGGCATTAATTATCGGGACGGAGGGAGTGGAGAAAGAGAAACGAGAAGGGAAAAGCGGCTTCCGATCATAGAACAGTCGCATCATCCGTACTCTCTCTCTCTCTCTCTCTCTCTCTCTCTCTCTCTCTCTCTCTCTCTCTCTCTCTCTCTCTCCGTTCCCGCTTCATCTAATATTTATTCCAGGAATTCCGCATCCTCCCTCCCTCCCTGCCATCCTCTCCCCGCCGCCGCCGTTCTGTTCGGCGACGTCCCTCCCTACGCCGGGTCCGTCGTCTTCGGCGGCTGCGGTTGGCGCGGACAGCCTCCCCTCCTCCTCATTTCTCTTCCTTCTCCTCCTCCTCCTCCTCTTTTTCTTCTTCTTCTGGGGTTGTATCGACACAGGCAGACGACAACGACGACTTATGCACGTCTGCTACCTCCTCCTCCTCCTCCTTCTCCTTCTTCTTCTTCTTCTTCTTCTTCTTCTTCTTCTTCTTCTTCTTCTTCTTCTTCTTCTTCTTCTTCTTCTTCTTCTTCTTCTCATTTTCATCTTCGCCTACCTACGTTTTCTGCACTGGCTTCCCGGCGGACAACGGTCATCTCTATGCATGACGCTGTATAATGGCTTTTCGTCTGCTGCTGCTGCTGCTGCTGCTGCTGCTGAGGCTGAGGCTGAGGCTGGTAATCATCGCTCCGAAGGAGCGCTAATATTCCTCCGACCTCCAACCGGGGGCTTACTTCTTCGGAAGAATGATGAAGACGACAACTACGACGATAATGATGATGATGATGACTAAGACGACGGCGAAAGTGAGTGGATGGAGTGTGGGGGGGCGTAGGGGTGAGAGGTCTTGGACTGCAGAGGCGGACAAATGACCGGTGCAGGTGAGAAGGAGAGAAAGAAGAGGATCAAGAACGGAAAGATGAAATTGCAAGAAGAGCGAGAAACCGCAGACGTGGTACATTGTCTGTAACCGTTAATAACAACATTCTTTTAAAGAAAAGAATTGCAGCTGTCGTATAATGTACTCATTAATTAATCCGATTATCTTAAGAGTCATTGGCACTAGTTGTTTCTCAGTGTGTGGCCGCCATAGGCTCTGGAATTCGTTACCAACATCACTTCGTATACAACTAACACGTTATCATCTTTCAGATCCCGTCTTAAAACATACCTGTATGACTTGGCTTTTCTCCCTTAGATTGCTCCCCCGCTGTTCTGAATGATCTTCCGGATTGGACTGGCTTCTAATCTATTTGGATTTGGTGCGCCATCGGCAATGTTTTATCCAGGCCTGTTAGGAGGGGAGATCCCTCCAAACCTCAAATTCCCCCCAAATTCCAGCAATTACACAAATTTTGCATTGAATTGTGTCTTTTTTTCTCCAAGTAACTCGATTCCCTCTCCCCGAAAGCCTCAATCCCCCTCCCCTCCAAGGCCTGGAGTCTGGATAAAACACTGGCCATCGGCTGATGCCTTGGGCATTGTGATAGTGGCGCCATAGAAGTTGATTGATTGATTACGTACCATGCAATGCATAAATCGCAGTGAGAGAGAGGGAGAGACAGACAGACAGAGACAGAGACAGAGGATGTGAATGAACCTGGTGGTTAAGTGGAATTTCCCGTATTTATGATTAAGACGCGATATAAAGGTTTCCTGTTGAGTGAACGAGAATAGTCAAACATTGTCCTTGCAAAGCGTCATTTGGTTCGTTTATTCTGACGATTAAACTTCTTCGACTTGAAAGACGAACTTGTCTTATATTCGATCAGAATTAAGTCATCGTCTGATTTTTTTTGAATTTTATTTTCCAAAAAGAGGCGTCGTTCATATTCGCGCCAGATGGCGACGAAATGAGTCAGACCTGAATTACTTGGACGTCAGGCAAAAGCCTGATGATGATGATGATGATGATGATGACGACGACGACGACGACAACGATGATGATGATGATGACCTTGATGATGAAGTTTTTCTTTTGATTTAAAAGTTCAATTTAGTCCCTTCTGTCTGTTTGAAGCCGAGACATTGTCTTTCGTCTTTGTCCTGGTTATTTGTCTTGTCTTAATGTCATCTTTTCGCTTAGTCATGGTGATTAGGTTGAAACCTGGCCGTCAGAGACAACTGTTTCCTAAAGCGTAAACAGAAAATGTAAACGGTAAAATACTTCTGCTCGTTAGCAGCAAAAATAAGGCAGCCAGTAACTATGAATATTGTAGCGCCATTTTAGCCTTGCTCTTTGCATACGTTGACGAACAGTTAGAAGTAAAATCACTGCCCAAAACCTTGCTATTGTTTGCTGCTGTAAGTTTGGGATAAAATCCAGAAATCATGAAAATGGTCAGCCAGGGATGTTTCATTGGAGGAGGGGACATATGACAATAGCCAGGCGATTGGTTGAAAAAGACACTGAAAGATTCGAACCCGTATTCCGCAAATCCAGTATCAGCCGTTTAAGACAGAGTTCTGCCTTTGACATTTCAGGTGCCTTGCGTCTCCTGTGCAGTGAAATTGCAGCAGCGGTAATAGGCTGACTGTACGGCGTGCGATTTTTCCGTCTGTCTGTCTGTCTGGTTGGGCAGAAGAATCTTTCGCACGTCGTACCAAGTGAACGTCGTCTGAAGATTCTAATCTGGTCTGGCGTCCAATCGCCGCTTATATATATATATATATATATATATATATATATATATATATATATATATATATATATATATATATATATATATATATATATATATATATATATATATATATATATATTATATATATATATATATGCATATATATTTATATATATATATATATTTATATATATATATATATATATATATATATATATATATATATATATATATATGGACGCGTTTTGTCTCGAGATGTGCTTTAGATTTCTATGGCGCGTTTTTGTGTCTTCGTACTCCTCGTGGATTCTTGTTGATGATGATGCTTGATGCTTGATGATGATTGGAGGATGATGATGATCATGAGAGAGAGAGAGAAGAGAGAGGAGAGACAGAGAGCAGAGAGATAGATAGACACAGACAGAGAGAGAGAGATAGACAGAGAGAGAAACAGAGAGGGAGGGAGGGAGTGATAAAATGCGCTATATAAACGCGAATGTTCGGTTTCGATAAACGTTTCTTAAACGCTCCACGGCTTTTGTTCAATTCTTTCTCATCGATTCGCTGATTTATTGACTGGCCGACCGACCGACCGACCGACTGACTATATAGAGCGTCACGTGACTGACTGGCCGGCCAGCCAGCCCGTCACCCGGCTGGCCAGCCAACTGCCGCCCTTGGTAATCATATGCAGTGTTTGTTCAAATGTCGGTGCCGAATATGCGCATTTGTTTGGCGCCTGCACATTTTTTTGGTTCCGAACCTCAACGAGTCAGACCGACCATTACAGATGCAGCGAGGCAAACTGCATTTATGTAGCGCCTGCGTGACGAAAAAAACGAGGAACGAACTGACATACAAATGATCATGGATGATGGTGATGATGATGATGATGATGATGCCGATGATGGCGATTATGATGATGCTGATGATGGCGATTATGATGATGATGGCGATGAAGAAGAAGAAGAAGAAGAAGAAGAAGAAAATGATGATGATTAACGGCTTGGTTGGCCGCGGCCCGCCGGCACCACGATTAGATCTCGGGATTGTCACCCATCCAAGTACTAACCGCGCGCATCATCATCATCATCATCATCATCATCATCATCATCATCATCATCATCGTCATCATTTGTTTTCCAAATATCTAAGTCCTAAGACGACGCACAAAATTGAGTCCCTGATCTAGTTTTGACGTACGGTAAGACGCCACCATCTTGAATTTACCTTCTGCGGCTGCGGCGGAAGTGACGTCATCCGCTTTCCGTCCTCCTCTGAGTCACGTGAACGCCGACGCGCCGTGCCGTTAATCGATGGACGAACGAAAGAAAGCTATCCGCACTTGGCACTCTTGACGTCGTCAATCGGCACTTTATACGATTGCATCGCGTCTTCGAAGGGCTGGAAGTGCGTCAGCGCCGAAAGTGGAGGGAGGGGGAGAGGTAGGGGAGGGGTCACGTGACACGGCGAGGTCGATTGTCAGAGGTCTACTTCGTCGCCGGTGAGCATTATTTTGGACGACATCTCGAATGCAAATGGACGCGGCGAGGCGGCCGCTGTCAACCCCGTCGGCTGACCCCGCACGACCTCTGACCCCGGCGACCGCGAACCCCGGTCGTTGCCATGGAAACGCGTCCGTGCCGCCTCTGATTTTCCATCTGAAATCTCACTTCCGGCGGTTGGTTTCCGGGAAAAAGCGGGTTCTTGTTGTCAGTTCGGGCATTGTTACCGCTCTAGACGAAGAATAGAATTCGTCAAGGTCGTTATTATCATCATCGTCAAGGTCGTTGCTTTTATCAGTCTTCGTTGTTGTTTTTGTTGTTGTTGTTGAGTGACTCATCTGTGCACGAAGTCGTGTTGAAATCTCTGTGAGAACCATAGAAATTGATATTTACTTGAAGCAGTTCGTCGATGACAGAGACAGCGGGATGTTGAAGCCGATTTGCCGCCATCTTTGCTGAGTTTAAGACAATGGTTACCATGGTAACCGTAGAAATTACCGTGGAGCTTCAAATACAAGCCACGGCTTCTGTTGAAACCAATGACTTCATGCATCGGCTGTTTGAGACCATCTTCAATTAGGGGGTTTACGGTAATGTGATAACATTGAACAAAAATGGCGGAAAACTTGGCTTCACTTTTAGACACTATAGACTCGTTCTAGTGATAATTAAAATCTATGGTGAGTTTGAAGTCTATGGTGACTTTTGACCCCTTTTGTAAAATATTCACTGAAAAATGCTACTACGCTAATAGTCTAATACACGGGATTCGAAGGGAACCGTTCTATAGTCTGTGCACGGCCTCTGTTGTTGGGCATATCCGGCGACGTATAGTCTGCTTCGCCGGTTTGTGACTTTTGTAACGCCTTTAGTTCGCTCGGATTTCGAAATAAAAGAGATTGCTTTTGTGCCGCGTCTCAATTACACTGCATTAGACGTCCGCGGATAAAAGCAGTCGACGCCTGAGAAGAAATAAGTCCCCGGATGAAACTTACAGTCATTGCGCTACAAGAACGGGGATAACGTCCCTTTGTCTCGCCATTCGCTGTCTGTCTGTCCGTCCGTCTGTCCGTCCGTCTGTCTGTCTGTCTGTCTTCCTGTATGTCTTGAAATTCTTCTCCATTGAATGCGTGTATAATTTGTCTCACATATGCCATTTCCAGTAACATGTCTGTCTGTCTGTATGTATGTCTGTCTGTCTGTCTGTCTGTATGTATGTATGTCTGTCTGTCCGTGTGTACGCGGAAATATCGCCATAGGCGCCGACGCCGCCAAAGCGCTTTTCAACCGGCGCCGCCGTTGTCAATGGCAACCATTTGCTTAACTCTAAACGAGAACAATTTGGACGAAGGAGAAGGAGGAGAAGGAGTAGAAGATGAGATGGAGTAGGAGTAGGAGGAGAAGAAGAAGAAGAAGAAGGAGGAGGAGGAGGAGGAGAGGTAGGAGATGAGCCGCAGAGCGAAACAAATGAACGACTGAATGAACGAACGAACGAAAGAAAACGAATTTCGCTAAGAGATATGCCTTGTATTCTGGACATGTTTTTTCTTCTTCCAAATGCAAAGAACAAAGACGACGGAGAAAAGCTGAGTTTTTAAAAACGATTCGAATCGGTTCTAAGGAAGAACTGGGCGCAAAGTAACGAAGTCAAACGATTACTCGGCAAAAGTATCGAACCCGGCTTACGACGTCCAAATAATTAATTATCTAATGTATCGTTAAAAGATTTTCGTTGACATAAAAATAAAATCGATAATAATAATAATTATAATGTGACTGCCATTTATTTTCGCAACTTTTATCCTAGTTTTAAGAAGATATCTGTGATCTTTGGATTGTGTTCTTTAACTGAGTTCTTGATATTGTACGCCGTTCGAATACATGGTTCTTCTGACCATTATCGCCAACTGCATCGTTCTGGCGCTAGAAGAGCACCTTCCTGAAAACGACAAAACTCCGCTCACCTTAGAACTGGTAAGATCCAGGGGCGTAGCGACGGGGGAGGTATATCGGTATATTTACCCCTCACCCCCCAAAATAGGTTGCCTTAAAGTTTTTAATGTGCTTTTAAGATTTTCAAAGTTTTTAAAGATTTATACCACCCTACAAAAATCACATTATACTCCCTCAATCAAATTCCTGGCTACATCCCTGGTAAGACCATCTGCCTACATATCTTCCCTTCGTCGCAGTAGCTACCTGGATTTTTTGTATTTACCTGAGGCAGAGAATAACTAGTCTATATCAGGAGCGTAGCGACGGGGGTATATCGGCATATATACCCCCAAAATTAATACTTCCTTAAAATTTTTTATGTGTTTTCTAAGATTTTCAAGATTTGTAAGATTTATGCCCCCCATCACATTATACTCCCCTCAAAAATCAAATTCCTGGCTACGCCCCTGAACCATATACTTCAAACTCGTCTAGAGAAAAGCAGCAGGCAACATCACGTGACAGCGTCACTATCAAACAACAAATAATTAAGCAAGTAGGTAGGTAAGTAAGTTACGTTTAAATAAAACAGTCAATGCGAAATAGCTGTTGTTGATGCTGTCTATTTGTTTAAAGTGAATGCGTTAAAGGTGTGTTCTGGTTGTTTTTCGGAATACAGGAGAAGACGGAAGTGTATTTCTTGGCAATATTTTGCATAGAAGCGACGTTCAAAATCGTGGCTCTGGGTTTCGTCTTACACAAGGGAGCCTATCTCCGTAACGCCTGGAACATCATGGACTTCGTCGTCGTCGTAACCGGGTACGTAGCCCGTCTTCTTTGCGTCCGATAATTCGATTCCTATTCTCTGAGGAGTCGAAACGAGTCTTTTCTGCGCCTAAGTTACAGTACAAGTCGCGTGTTTTCGCTAATGGTTGCTATCATTGTCCACATGCAGTGCTTGTAGCTGGAATAGACGACGACGACGACGACGACGATGATGACGACAACGACAACGACGATGGTGATTATAGGGTGGGATGAGAAGTAGGAGGAGGAGGAGGAGGGGGTTGGAAAAGTCCTGGCCTTCTTCTAGGGTTGATTTTTTCGCCTGCTCTAAATTTTTCTGGCATTTGTGAAATCGTCGGCAGCTGCAAGGTTATGGTGTATATCTTGCCCTCTGCTCTGATTCGTTCCTTCTGTCGTCGATCCGTTTTTTGCGTTCTTCTGCTGGTGAGGCTCTGTTGTTCTTGGGTCTGGTCATGGCATTGTAAAAATCATAAGATTATCAGGAGTACGATTACCGGTAGATGGCACAGGGTAAAGAAAATAGTGGAGAGAGAGAGAGAGAGAGAGAGAGAGAGAGAGAGAGAGAGAGACTGAGCTGTGCATTAGTGAATACTTAATGCAAGTGTCTTTTCGTCTTCTTCTTCCCTCCCGACATCACGAAGGCATTAGGCATTGAAAGGGGCGAAGGTTCATTGACCCCTTGCTGCTCCCAGGAGGCTGTATTGATTTTGGGAAAGACTACAACCTCCTCTAGAACAGATCAGACGAAACATTAGAAACCTTGAATCTGCCCCTTCTCCCCCCCCGCAATACAACCAGGGGCGTAGCGACGTTGGAGGTAGGGGTATATCGGTATATATGCCACTAAGAAATTAGGCTACCTTGAACTTTTTATGTGTTTTTTAAGATTTTCAAAGGTTTTAAAGATTTATACCCCACTCCAAATCGCATTTTACCCCCGATCAAATTCCTGGCTACGCCCCTGATGACAATGTTCGTATAAATTTGTGGTTTTCTTCGTTTTCCCGCAAAACTGAAGGAGCACTGAGATGGATGTTATGATTAGCTTAGCTTTTGTTCCTCTGAATTTTTTTGTGGTGGGGGGCAGAGGGTTGGTGTGTGGGCGGGTAGGAAAAAATTGGAACATTTAGGGTGAAGATTGACATTGAGACAAATGCATACGCAGACATTTTTATAGTCCATGAAAAATTTTCGGGCTCTTCACGACTCTGTCAAAAGTGATAGCCATTCAAACGTCTGCCAATACCATTCTCTGTAGTTTAAAAATGTCCTTTTAAATGTCCAATTTACGCATTAGGGAATACCACAGGCAAAATTCTGAATGCCAAGCACTTTTGATCTACAAGAGATAGTGGCCTAATTTTTAAAAAGACTTGATTAGCAGGTGCTCTTCACTTCTTTGTCAAAAGTACTAGCCATTCAAACGTCTGCCAATACCATTCTCTGTAGTTTAGAAATGTTCTTTAAAATGTCCAATTTACGCATTAGAGAATACCACAGGCAAAATTCTGAATGCCAAGCACTTTTGATATAAAACTACAGAGAATGGTATTGGCAGATGTGTGAATGGCTAGCACTTTTGATTTCCCTACCTTATCCCACCGGGTACCCCTACCCCTAGCCCTATGTGTACCACTACCCCTAGTCATACCCCTAGGGGTACCCATTCTCCTACCCATAGGGGTACCCCTACCCTTAAGTTTATTCGAATGCCTCTGGACAGAATGTTACTAAATTATAAGAAGTGTCAATGTTCAAAATTTCATGCTTTTATCCACAAAATGAACAATCATACGGTTTATCAACTGTACTACAGTTCCTCACAGATATTAAGTTCGATTTGGAAACTCCCCTCCCTCTGCCCCTCCCCGCCAAGACTTCCCTAGGGTGCCCGTCGACACATTCTTGTCTCTGATGACAACCTGGAGATTTTCCCGCGGACTATTTTGTCTCTGATAAGAAGAATCCGGAGATAGAACCGAGATCCTCTGCGCCGCCCGGATGCCCATGCAGCGTAGGGGCAGGGAAACGGGGTTCACGCCGCGTAACCCCACGTTGCTGCTGCTGCTGCAACATTTATCGAGCAACAACGTCAGAGAGAGAGAGAGAGAGAGAGAGAGAGAGAGAGTGAGAGAGAGAGAGAAATTTTCTCAATGCTAAGCACAGGTCGGATGGCCGCCGGGAGCCAGCCACCGGACCCCGGGCTCCAGGCCCTGGGCCACCCGGCGGCGGTGGACGGCTGCAGGGAAGACGGTCAGCGCAGTCGGCTGCGATTGACCGGCGTTAGAGCGTCGCAATCAATACAGAAATCGTCGGCTGAGGAGGAGGAGGAAGAGGAGGAAGAGGGAGATGAGGCGCAGGAGAAGAAGGAGGAAACGGGGGAAAAGGAGGAGGCGGAAGTGGCTAATGTATTGGCAGTAGTAGAATCTACGGTCTCCTCCTCAGTCCACATACACACACACACACACACACACACACACACACACACACACACACACACACACAGCCGCCGCTTATGCGTTGAAACCTCTGCTGTATGGGACAATAATTATAGCCATTCAAACATTATCTAAACAGACGCATACATTACCCGAAACAGCAGCAGCAGCAGCAGCAGCAGCAGCAGCAGCAGCAGCAGCAGCAGCACGCATCATCACAAAGCTATTATTCGGCCGTACTGTGTTCGGGTCTCTGTATGTCTGTCTGCCTGTCTGTCTGTCTGTCTCTCTCTCTCCCTCTCTCTCATCGATTCCTTGTTGTGTATTCGATTATGAACTTTTATTAGAAAATGTTCTCACATGATGAAGCATGTCCATATATATATATATATATATATATATATATATATATATATATATATATATATATATATATGTATGAATGAAATAACTGTTATTCTTAATTAACCGATAGATAATTATTTCTGGCAATGTAATCATTTAGTTTAGGGGTTTATCGCTCTGGTCAATTCTTGCAATAAGAAAAAATGCGTCAGTGGAAGAACGCCAATGATAGATTATGCTAAGCCTTTTTTTTCTGGTTGCCTTCCTCGAGGGGACAAAAGGACAGAACCGGTCTCATAAGAGCGATTTGGAGATTCATCCGAAGCTTTTGACAGCGTCCTTTGCACAACTGGAATTATTAAAGACCCAACTAAGACTTTTGATACAATCCTTCTTTATGGATGTCAAGATTTCTGTTTTAAGTTGGATCACGATTCCTGGCATAATCTCCCGTCTCCTCAGATATTTATTATTGGATTCACCGTTAACCCTTTGACTACCGATGACAACAGAGGGTTAATGCAACGGTTTCATATATATGCCCGTTAGGGAATTTGGATACGTCGTTGATTCTTAACTTGTTGTTGAATATATAAATATACAAAATATATATATATATATATATATATATATATATATAAAAGGGCGTAGCGACAGGAGGTATATCGGTATATATACCCCCAAATCAGGCTACCCTAAAAATTTTACTGTGTTTTTAAGATTTTCAACGTTTTTAGAATTTATACCCTCCCCAAATCACATTATACCTAAACTAAATTCCCTAAAATTATATATATATATATATATATATATATATATATATATATATATATATATATATATATATATATATATATATATACTGCTTTAGTTGGTTTCCCGGTGTGATTTTTCTATATCATTATTGTCTCTATCTATTCCACACAGGTTATTATCAATTTTTAACGAGCAGTTTAACCAACCGGCCTTAAGGGCTCTGCGGGTTTTACGGCCGTTAAAATTGGTGACAGGCTTCGAAAGTAAGTAAGTCGTCTCCGCCGACGAGTCGCCCTCTGCGCTGAGCGGCTGACTGGCAGCGTATGCAGTAGAACCGTTGTTGAGGTCGTCGTTTTTTTTCGGAACACAGTGTAGTAGTGGCTGCCTGTACGTGTGCGTGTATGTAGGCCTATGTGCGTGTGTGATTCGTTCTGTTTGAGATTTCGTCAGTAGAGGCAACTGTTTGGACGCAGTCTTAAATTTTAAAAAGCTACATTTGAAACTCAGTTCCTTCCCTGATTTCAGGTTTATTTATTTCAAGGCCTACGATATTTCGTGTATTATGGTCTGCGGGGTTTTTACATTCGTGTTTTTATTCATTTTCGACCCCTCTTTTATCGCATTTAACCTAATAATAATAATAATAATAATAATAATAATAATAATAATAATAATAATAATAATAATAATAATAATAATAATAATAATTTTCGTCTGGCTGGTCTGTGAGTTGAAGTTTCGAATAGATTAAAGAATTTTGCCTCAAAATTCAATCGAACAAATGTTAAATGTTAAACCATTCAGAAAATGAATTTACTTAGGGCTAACTAACTAAGCAACAAACATGCAAACTGAACAATTTTCGTGGGCTTATTTTTTCTACTGCATCAAGTAAACAGAGAATGTTTCTCTTCTCCTGCTTCTCCCTTTAGTTTCTAAATCATTTAAATGTCAACTGTAATTTTATAAATTTAAATCTTTCATAGATAGTAATTTTATTTATTTACTGACCTTTTGCCTATATAACTCTTTTACATTATAAATTTGTGACATTGAAGATCACTGGTTCTGACATTGATATTTCCTTGATACTAATAAACAGTAATCTAATTAAATCCCAGTGCCGTCTTTGCTTTCATCTCGATGAAAAATTATTAGTAATAATAATTTTAGCGAGTATGATAGTGTGTCAATTTTCGCTTATCACGTGACTTCGACGCCATGCGGTTGACTGTGAAATTACGTATGTTGGCCTGTAGTCAGCCATTACGCTAGTTTTCCTTGTGCTGTGATCCCATGTGTCTGTGCTGACGCTGTTATCAATGTGCCTCTGTGAAAGCTTTCTACGGTAATATTTGACATTATGTCATCGCGGCAACAGCGAAACATATACGCTACCAGATTCTACCAGATTCGAGGCCTGAGAGTGAGACAGGGCCTGGCACTGGCAGCGCCTCTAGCGGCGAATCGAGACTAGATAACGATGTTTGTGTGATGTCAGATAGCAGAAAACAATTTGACTCTTGTAGTACTATAGGTCTACTCACAGGGCCGGATTAACTTTTTTGGAGGCCTGGCGCAAACAACGCAACAACAAAACTTTGAAAGGCCCTTAAAAAGATCTTTAGTCTGTGTTTTATTAAAATTCATTATTAGTGATTTCATATTATTTATTTATTTATTTATTTATTTATTTATTTATTTATTTATTTAAAGATAATTAAAATATTTGAACCAATGGGCCTGGCGTAAGTGCGCCAGTTGCGCCATGGTTAACCCCTTAACCGCGTATTTAACTGTAACTCAATGTAAAATGGACAGATATATCCGGTGTCCCCAGTTAAGGGGTTAATACGGCACTGCCCACTCACTCTCTGCGCCGCACTAACCGGTCTTTCGACGTGACCAGGCGTTAGAATCGTTTGGCTTACACTATTCGAAATGCAATATTAGATCGACTGGATATCTGCCTGATGTTCAGACGATCTGAACCATGCGGATTAGACGAGCGTTTGAAACCAGATAGCCACGCCAAAGACGGGAACGAGAGCTGTTTGACGCCGCTTCACGAAGAGAGCGACTCAGCTTTTTAAATAACACGTCGACTGCGGCGCATTTTCTTTGCCCGGCGCGGCCGCTATACGACCTGCTTGGCTTCCGATGCCTTGAACAGAGGACGTCATATGACGCCCCCAGCGCCCTGCAGTACGAAAATAAGGACGTCAATTGACGTCCCAGCGGCGCTTACTTACCTACTTAAATTGCAGTCACAATCTGGATTTGACAGTTGTGTCCTATATAGGATATTTTATGTTTCTGGTTTTTGCAATCTGTTCTCATCGTATCTATATAGGGGCCTATCTTAGCGAGGCTATATTCTGACGCCCGTTTTGTCTATTTTGTTGTTCTGCTGCAGGTTTATAACTTTATTTGCTAGCGGAGGTAGCGCCAGTAGTTTTAATTTGCGAACGCTGAGGGCAGTCCGGGTCCTTCGGCCGCTGAAGCTGGTCTCTGGCGTTCCAAGTAGGTATTCAACCGGTCGACCTCAGACGGTCTTAATAAGTCTTAACCGATCCCGTCGTTTTCTCTCTACTGATTTAACATTATTATATAGCAATAAACAGAATCACGTTTACATACTTCCTTTTAGAAAGAGTTATCGACACTTTTTGCTGTGACGTCCGTAAGAAGTTGATACCCACCCCCCTTCCATCAAGAAATGAATCGAGTGGGGGCGAAAACTGAAAAACAAAGGGACTTTACCAGGTTTTAGCAAATTGTCGGGTGGGAGCAAAATGGGCACAAGAGGCCTGAAAATGCAGGGATTTACAGTATATATATAAAACCTATTGGGGTTTTTTCAACATTAGGCCTACAGGTTTTCATAGGCGCAAACTTCTGTTATAGGCTTCTAGTCTCACGTCCCCTCATTTGTGAAAGGCTATCAAGGGGATGGGGAGGTATAGAGGTTAGGCCCCCACTTTTTAAGCTAAGATTAGGGCGTTACAGGTTTTGCGCGTCGTGATATTTAGAGGCAGCGAAAGAGTTAATAAGATTATTAGCAAGCTTTTTCGGACAGTGCATGGGTTAACGTCTTTGATTTGCGATTTTTAGGTAATGGGAGTCATGTGACCGAATTATCTATTATAGGAACGCCTCGTAGAATTAAAACGGCTCATCCATGACAACCCTCTTTATTCCATAATGCTAATAATGCACAGTATTTGTGCAAATACAACCGCGTTTTTGAAACTTATTTCGTCCTGTTATAGATCGAATTCAAGCACCATATTCAGCCTCTATCTTTAGCATCCATTACTACATTGATATCAATCGCTATTGGAAACATGGGCGATCACCTTCTGCATTTAAAACGGCTCATCCATGACAACCTCGTTATTCCATAATGCTAATAATGCACAGTATTTGTGCAAATACAACCGCGTTTTTGAAACTTATTTCGTCCTGTTATAGATTGAATTCAAGCACCATATTCAGCCTCTATCTTTAGCATCCATTACTACATTGATATCAATCGCTATTGGAAACATGGGCGATCACCTTCTGTATTTAAAACGGCTCATCCATGACAACCCTCTTTATTCCATAATGCTAATAATGCACAGTATTTGTGCAAATACAACCGCGTTTTTGAAACTTATTTCGTCCTGTTATAGATCGAATTCAAGCACCATATTCAGCCTCTATCTTTAGCATCCATTACTACATTGATATCAATCGCTATTGCAAACATGGGCCATCACCTTCTGCATTTAAAACGGCTCATCCATGACACCCCTCGCTATTCCATAATGCTAATAATGCACAGTATTTGTGCAAATACAACCGCATTTTTGAAACTTATTTCGTCCTGTTATAGATCGAATTCAAGCACCATATTCAGCCTCTATCTTTAGCATCCATTACTACATTGATATCAATTGCTGTTGAAAACATAGGCCATCACCTTCTGCATTTAAAACGGCTCATCCATGACAACCCTCTTTATTCCATAATGCTAATAATGCACAGTATTTGTGCAAATACAACCGCATTTTTGAAACTTATTTCGTCCTGTTATAGATCGATTTCAAGCACCATATTCAGCCTCTATCTTTAGCATCCATTACTACATTGATATCAATCGCTATTGGAAACATGGGCGATCACCTTCTGTATTTAAAACGGCTCATCCATGACAACCCTCGCTATTCCATAATGCTAATATTGCACAGTATTTGTGCAAATACAACCACATTTTTGAAACTTATTTCGTCCTGTTATAGATCGAATTTCAAGCACCATATTCAGCCTCTATCTTTAGCATCCATTACTACATTGATATCAATTGCTGTTGGAAACATGGGCGATCATCTTCTGCATTTAATTTACACGAGCGAGCGCAGGTCGAGATAAGCAGAGACCGCAGAGAAAGTTGAGATCACGCACCAATTTTTCAGCAACCATATTTGCCAGTGCGAAATGAATATCCAATTTCTTTTGCCCCGTTTTTAGGGGGCGGGAAGGGAGGGTGATGTGAAGGGGTGTGGACGAGCAGGATTCTACGGACGTCATAGAATTCGATTTTCGTTTGGTTTTCAGCACGTCTGGTTAAGATTAAAATGTCTCGCTTCTTCTTATATGCACAGAACGCTTTCAGTTCTCTTCAGCACTTGTGTATACATTGCCGTGTGTGTATTGTATAACAGCGACGATTTCTTTTCTATCTCCTTTTCAATATTATACAGTATTACATATTATACATACTGTATATTCAGATTATATAAAAGGTCCGTCTTTCTATTGGACACGTGTTGCCTGCCTATCGTGCACAAGCATTTTCCTTTTCTACGCACTTTGTATGCATATACGAATTCCTGTCGTGTTTTTCGTATCGATTTTCTTCAAGTTTGATTGGAAATGCTATAGACGATGAGTTCGATAAGTCTATCTAGTGGGGGGAAGGGGGACGTGCTCGTCGATCGATAGGTCATCAATATAATCGAGTTTTTGTTCGAGATGATCAAGTCAACACTATAGTGGAGACAGCGAAAGTTGGTGACTTGTCGCAATTTGTCTCGAAGGCAGTTTTTTGAAATGACGTTCTAAATTGCAGCCGCTTGAAATAGGCGTTCGATTCAAAGGCTCTGTCACTGGCATATAGCCAGAATTCCGGAATTGGAGGGGGCGAGGGGGTGGTACATTATAGACAATTTCAACGGTTCGGCGCAAATCCCGCGACTGAATCCAGTCAGAATAAGGGCGGGCCCAGGGTTATTTATAGGATTATCAATTTGGGGGGGTGTCGGTAAATTTTGGGGGCCCCCTGCCAAAAAAAGTCTGACAAGCAAAAAAAGGTCATCCCATAGCTGAAATTGGGGAGTGTTGAGGGTGCCGGTCTCAAATGTGGGGGGTGTTATGGTGTGTAGAAATATCTCTGGGTGGGTCTTTTTTCCCCCGAGGCCTACGCAGTGATGGCGATGCCAGGAATTAGGACAATGCAAGTAATAGACAGGTCTAAAGGAACGATTTAACGCAAATACTAACAGTTATAGTCTTAGGACTGCAGTAATTTGTGCGGGGGCTTAGTCTAGAAACACAGTCCTGGATCCGCCAATGTTTGGAACCTGTATTATACCCCCACCTAGCAGGGCCTGTTTTAAGAAGAATGTACCACTGCACTAAACTCAGAATTTTTACATCGGCGCAAAAAACAAGCAAAAAAGGTCGTTCGGAAAATTTATCACTGTACAAGGCACAGGAAATTGCATGTTGCCACTGCATATTTTCATTTTATCGCTGCACATTTTGTGTATCACTGCGCCACGTTAAAACAGGTCCTGCCACCTAGAATCCAATTGTCTCAGTGAGTGCGAAATCTCAGTGGCACTTTTAGTGCCTTAAGATGTCTATTGAATAATTCTTTTATAAGTTAGGCCTATTCTTCCATTAGCGCTTTGAAAGAGTTCTTGAAAAAACGTCTTTTAACCAGGACTCAATAATAGATTAGTTCTTTAAATACGAAGAGCATACAACATTATACAACTACAGCACAGCGATAATCATCATTATAACAACAACCATCATCATTGTAGTCGTTGTCGTCATCATCATCATCACCATCATCATGTGTGGCAACTGCAAGGCCAACAACAATCCATCTATACGACACCACTCATTGTCTGGAGTGACCCTATACCACTTTTTAAAATTCCTCTTAGGCCTATTTCTCAATAACGCACAAAAACGTCTTACGACCATTTTGCCGTGAAACTCCACTAACAATAGGGAATCTCTACGTAGGAGGAGAGGGATCGAAAGCCAAACGGTTAATTAAGCGATTTTGGCATACTCATAGGATTTTGAAGACGCGTAAAAAAGGTATGTTCCTGGCAAAATTTAAAAAAGACAATTTCAAGAAATTTCAATATATATTTCTCTCCTCTTGTCTTGTTTGGCAAAAATATAAATGATTCTGACTAACATAGGCTATTTGATATATTTTCATTCGAATTGAATCAGAGCTTTTGTTCTGCAGATATGCCATTTCACTGTTTATCGGGGGGGGGACACTTTCGACCTGACCAAGTTTGCGAAAAAAGAGTTGACGACCTTTTTATGCTTGTCAGGTCATTTATTACGATTACTTACTTCAGAGTACTTGACATCAAATCAAGCACTTCTTTAGGGGGCTGCTAACCTTTTTTGCTTCAATTGGTATGCAAAAACTAAATAACACAAGCATTAGCGAAAAAAATTTCTCTAAAAATCAGAGGCGGGGCAAATGCCCCCTGCCCCCAATGACGTCCCTGGAAGTAAAGCAAAAATAATGAATTCAAACCTGGTTATGCCTCTATTATGTTGATTAAGTTAAGCAGCTATTTCACACTATAGAAATTCAGTACCTTTAGTTGAAACTGCATCTACTGCTTCTTTTCCCGCAATTTCTATCTTGATTCTAAAATCAACTGCAATTTCCTTATGCTTAGCCTTTGAGTGATAATTATCCATGTTTTCTTGCTGCATTTTTCCTTTCAGTAAGCAATTCCGAGCAAAATAAAGGTCGCCGCACTTGTTTCTTCTTATTTATTATATATTTAACTGTTTATCTTACCCCCAAAACCCATTTTGGCGCCTCCTCACCTCGGCGCCAGGGGGCATATTCTCCCACCTCCCCCCACATCGATACGTCTCTGGTAAACAGTAAACAAGCACATGCAGGCCAAAGCTTGGTCTGATCAGGTGTGGACAATGGAATGCAGACCGTTTAACCAAGGTCATCCAATCAAGCAACCACTGTTTGTTTGAGGTCTGTACTATAGCACTGAAGCTTGGCCCAATAGAACAATGCCCTCTCTCTCTCTCTCTCTCTCTCTCTCTCTCTCTCCGAGTCATGCAAGTTTTGCCATAACAATTGAAGTCCTACAGAATTGCTCAACAAACACAAATAAACCTATAAAATTATTTTTCACTTGTATACATTTTTCTATTACTTAACTGCTTCACTTTGTTCTATTACATCTACAGTTAAAGTTATTTGTCATTTTTCAGTTACAGTTAAAGTTTTAGTTAACTGACAGTTATTTTAAAGTTATTTTAGGTATTTAGTTAGAATTACAGTTAACTGAGAGAACACTGACTACTACTACTACTACGACGACTAATACTACTACGACGACGACTACTACTACGACGACGACTAATACTACTACTACTACGACGACGACGACTACTACTACTACGACGACGACGACTAATACTACTACGACGATTTCAAATCAAGCACTCCTTTAGGGGCTGCTAACCTTTTTTTGCTTCAATTGGTATGTAAAAACTAAATAACACAAACATTGGGGAAAAAATGTTCCCTAAAAATCAGGGGGGGGGGCAAATGCCCTCCTGCCCCCTCAAATGACGGATGGCCTCGTGCATTTTTTTGATATTACATGCTATGATTAGCTAGCGGCACGTTTTAAAACCGCTGAAGTGGGGCGCGGTTCCAAAATGTTTGGGAAACCCTGGACTAGACTGTTACACAACTCCTGGCCCTCTGGTCTCTGGTCCTCTGACTCCTGGTCTCTGGCCCTTAGCCCTAAGGCCCTGGTCCTCTGGCCCCTGTGCCGCCACCTATCTGTTCTCTCTTGATTTTTCTCCTTGCAAAGATAATTACAGCAATCATTTGCCAACTTCTTTCTCTTCTTTTGCTACTGCAAACTCAGCAATTAGGCCTAGTGTCGTTCTTGAGCTGTTAGGCCTGACGGCCTATATATAGGAAATGGCTTCGTAGGCCTAGGTCCTATCAATATCTCTCGTTCGATCTGCCACCGTCGAATCCGGTTAAATTTCTAGGCCTGTGGTCTAAGTGTATCCATTTATAATGATACAATTACTGAAATAATTAATAATATTTTTATTATTCAGGTCATCTTGTTTCATATACTGACTATAAAATCCCCATCTTCTTAGTATTTCTGAGACGGCGAGTCAACAAATTAATGGGAATTTGAATGGATCGATTAGCGGCTGAATAGTTAATCATAACTAGTTAATAGTTAACCGATAATTTACTGATAAATATCTGATAATTTACTGATAAATATCTGATAATTTACTGATAAATATCTGGTAATTGGCAGCGGGTCTTTCGTTTCTACCAAAATAGCATATTGCTGTTTTGCTAAGCAACCGATCCAAGGCCTCAACTCCTGTTTATCGATCAATGCTTTCAAATATAATTTCAAACCAGGATTTTATAAATTATGATTTCTATAAAACTGTGCAAAAAAGCTGCATTCCACGTTGACAAATTTTGTCGTACAAAGACAAAATTCGCGCCATTCAATATGGTCTATGTCTCTAAAAAGTCAAGAAGACGAAAGCTTTTCTGTAAAGTCGGTTTTATACAAGTATTAATTATATAATTATTAACGTCAGCTTGTTTAGTTTCCCTGGCATGTTCTGGTACTATTTACTGCGCTTTGCTTGGAAACTTTTATGCCTTTGTTTGCCTTGTGTGCTTGTACAGATTCTTGCATGGGTTTGCCATTTTTAAATGCATGTTATTGTTGTGGAATCCGTAGAATAATTATTGTGCTACGTTATACCAGTTCGCGTAGATTGTGTATTGGCTCGCCATTTGCAATGCGATGATTCTACTGTAGTTCTACGATTTTTAAATGGAATTTAGGAGTATTCAACGACGTTTTCTGTGTTTTTTGTAGTATTACTGTATTATTCAAACTGTCTCTGATACAGGAACCGTCCTTGTCTAACCAGCGTTTCAAAACGATAATTTCTACAGAAATAAACTTTCTCAACCCCGTTTTTGGGAAGAGTCTCGCTAGAAAAACCGCCCATCTATTCACCCCATCCGGAAAAATGGGGCAATACTTTTCCCAGTCGGAATTCAAATCTTACTTTCAGACTTTATGGTGCACTTTGACAAAATGATCAAAATATCCTCATTGGTTTTACAGAAATCTCACTACCATTCTTGGCCCGAATTTTGGGGCTGATCACCCCCACCCCCACACCCTCCCCACCCCACCGGTGTCCTCTTTGTGACTACGCTAATGAATTTGGGCCTGTAGTACAGTAAAAGTTATTATAATAACCTATAAAATTAATAGATATTATAGACCAAACTTCTAAATTTATAGGCAGGCTAAAGCGACTGTTCACAATCTTCGAGCGATATGATTATATTCATATAACTGTCGTCTGATAGATTTTGCCTTCCTATGGAGGATGTTTAAATGCTATATCGCCATAACATGTAGTATTATGTCTTGCTTTGAGTAACTGTAGTAACTGTCCCACGGGTTTTTGGCCTTCAAAACATCCGACGCCTGAGTGTATAGGCTCACATGGATATAATAAGCATGCATGCATGCATATATATATATATATATATATATATATATATATATATATATATATATATATATATATACAATGCATGCTGAAACAACATTGAACAACATTTCAATGATGTACTGTACATACGCCACCTAGCCAAGCTCTGCGCCACGTAATAATTAGGCCTATGTACGTTAAAATCACGCAACTGTGGCCATTTGTGACGCTGTACACATATTTTTTGTGTACGTTAAAATGTACGTTAAGATCCTCAGGCTGCGAACAATTGTTACCAATAGCAACGTCGTCGCACGCCCACCCTCTGACGCTGCAATGACTCGACTAAACCGTGTAAAAGACCGCAAGGCTCGAGCCCCACCCCCAACATTTTGAGAGGCTAGGCTAAGGAAGGGGAAGGGGAAAGGTATAGGTCTGGCACCCCACTTTTTCATCCAAATTTGCGCCTGTTAACGAGAGACATGATACGCGTTTCTTTGGCGCCTATAAGATATTTGTTTAAAGCAACTTTTGCTGTCGAAGAAGTGTTCTGGAATGTTCTTCTTTAGGCCTTCAGGTCGTCCTGAAGTCGATTCTGAAGGCGATGGCTCCCCTGCTCCAGATAGCCATGCTTGTCCTGTTCGCCATCGTCATATTCGCCATCATCGGCCTCGAATTCCTGTCCGGCGCGTTTCACTACACCTGCCACAACACGGAAACAGGTGGGTCACGTGACCAACAGCAGACGTCACAGTGCAGTGTTTATTCTAGGCCTTCTCGGGGGGGGCAAATTCCCCCTCCCCCAAAGTTTGAATTCCCCACATTTTTCACATTTTGGCAAGTAGTATGACCTCCCTAATGTATGTCCTCCCCAATTTTTTAAAACTCTCCCCAATGTCTCGGTGACTAGAATAGCCACTGGTCATAGTGTACGGTACGCCAAAGCGCAATGATCATAGACTTTAATTATCACTAGATGGCGTCTATCTGTGATACGTTAAAAACAGCCGAAGGCTGAATCAAGATTTAACCACTTACTTTGTTGTTGTAGTCATTGTCAAAATGTCTAAAGAGTAGGATTTCATTGATACACGCTGCATGCAAAATGACGGAAATCTGGCTTCACTTTCAGATATCATAGACTCTATCTAGTGTAATTAAAGTCTATGATGATGAAGAAAATTATTATTATTATTATTATTATTATTATTATTATTATTATTATTATTATTATTATTATTATTATTATTATTATTATTATTATTATTATTATTATTATTTATATAGCGTTAAGTCAGTAAGAGTTTCTCAAGAGCGCTGTTTACGTGTCGGTTAGATAATCATAAGGTGAATGTCTTTGGCAATTGCTTTAAAGTCTTTACCGAAGCACTGTACGATGGAATCAATCCAGGAGGAGGACCCCTCTCTGGCTACGCCCTTGATTCCACTGATCATATCCATATTTTGGCGATTCTCTCGGAGAAGCCGCCACCGATGGAGGTGAGACGATGGAGAGAAAGATGGGAGGGGCCATAGGCGGATTTTATTAAAGGCTAGGGCAGGCTTAAGCCTACCCAACTAATCCCACCGAAACAGAAAAAAATGTTTTTTCCATCAACACCAGGTCTGTCGCGTGCTGCATGCTTGGCACTCATGCTGGATGGCACCCACAGCCCCCACGCTAGCCTACCCAAATATTAAACTCTAAATCCGCCTATGAAGGGGTGCAGAGGGACAGGGAGGCATACAGACAGACAGTCGACGACAGCGATTCGCAGTAATTTGTCGAATGTCGGGAGTTTTGCCGACGACAACGAAAACTCTTTATTAATTTCAGTTTGATTTACGAACGAGGAACGGCACTTTTCCCCAATACTCCCACCCCTCCCCTCCCCACCCCTAACTTTGATTTCTTCCGCCAAAGACTCGAGTCTTGCTGTTTCATTATGAAACCTGCGTCACAGCTGTCGACGTCGTATATACATTCCGTCCGACGGAATTTCTCTCCTTTAAGCGCCGCTCGCCGTGTTAGCATACAACTCAGGCCAACGGAGCAGGGGCGTAGCCAGGAATTTGATTTGGGGGTATAATGTCAAATGGGGTATAAACCTTTAAAAAACTTTGAAAATCTTAAAAAACACATTGGGAATTTTAAGGTAGTCTGATTTTTTTTTTGGGGGGTATATATAGTTATATACCGATATACCCTCCGTCGCTACGCCCCTGTTACTGGGATGGAAAGCGGGGGTGGGGTGGGAGAAGGGAGTGGGGGCTGGAGAGTGTTATTAAGAAGTGTCCAGTAGCCTACACGTCCAATAACTCGTTAAGAACCAACACGGTATACTTGCCATCCCAGTACCCGCCCTCAGTGTCTACGTTTTGAGCGCCGCTTTATAGACAAAGACTCGTTTATAGAATCCGCGTAGAATCGTCCGGCTTCGCGGCGGGCGCCATTTAAACAGACAGAGTCACGTGACGCGATCGGAGACTGGTTCCGTGGCACATAATAATCTCGGCGACGATTGTCCCACAGCCACCCCAATCTTTGCTGCCGCCGACGCCCTCTATATATATATATATATATATATATATATAATATATATAATATATATATATATATATATATATATATATATATATATATATATATATATATATATATATATAAGGTGTTGTAAATTTTGATTTTCAATTACTTTCAAATGGTTTCATATGAGCTTTTACTCACTTATTATGAATGTAATAATGTTTTTGTTTGAAAGCTCAGAAAAGTTCATAAATTTTTGGCATAGGTTTTTCATATACTTGTCTAGCAGATTTCTTAAATCCATAGATACTCTAATAAATTTGAAGACACTGCCATAAAACAAGGGTGTGCTACAAAGGCGACGTCAGCTACAAAATGAAAATATGGGGTAGCCCAGCAGTTTTTTTCTTATCAAAGGGAGAGAAAGGAAATTAGAGATACATGGACGATGCAAGATGTTCCTGTTATTACATTGATATCACTCGCTATTACAAACATGGGCCACTGTCTTTAGCATTCTTTAATACATCGATATCAATCGCTATTATAAACATAGGCCATCGTCTTCTGTATTCATAGCCCCTCCAGAATGACAAACCCCGATGTTCCACAGTGCTAATAATGCAGGGTATTTGAGCAAATACAACCGCACGTTTTAAGCACCATATTCAGCCAGTATCTTTAGCATCAATTACTACATTGATATCAATCGCTATTGCAAACATGGGCCATTACCTTCTGCATTTAAAACGACTCATCCATGACAACCCTCGTTATTCCATAATGCTAATATTACACAGGATTTGTGAAAATAAAAACGCATTTTTGAAACTTATTTCGTCCTGTTAGAGATGAATTTCAAGCACTATATTGAGCCATTGTCTTTAGCATTTGTCTCTACATCGATATCAATCGCTATTGTAAACATAGGCCATCGCCTTATGTATTTAGAGCCCCTCCAGCATGACAAACCCCGATGTTCCACAGTGCTAATAATGCAGAGTATTTGAGCAAATACAACCGCACATTTGAAATTTATTTAGTCCTGTTATAGATCGAATTCAAGAACCATATTCAGCCACTATCTTTAGCATCAATTACTAGATTGATATCAATCGCTACTGCAAACATGGGCTATCACCTTCTGCATTTAAAACGGCTCATCGAAGACAACCCTCGTTATTCCATAATGCTAATAATACACAGGATTTGTGCAAATTCAACTGAATTTTTGAAACTTATTTCGTCCTGTTAGAGATCGATTTCAAGCACTACATTGAGCCACTGTCTTTAGCATTCTTCACTACATCGATATCAATCGCTATTTTAAACGTAGGCCAGCGTCTTCTGTATTTATAGCGCATGCAGCATGACAACCGCCGTTGTTCTATAATGCTAATAATGCACAGTATATTGAACAGATCAACCGCATATTTGAAATTTATTTCGTCCTGTTATAGAACGAATTCAAGCACCATATTCAGCCACTATCTTTAGCATCCATTACTACGTTGATATCAATCGCTATTGCAAACATGGGCCATCACCTTGTGCATTTAAAACGGCTCATCCATGACACTCAACCAGAGGTTGAGCACAATGACGAACCTGGAACTGATTGTGCACTGTGTACAGTGTTATGTTAAGATACAGAGCCTGACAATACTGGCAATAAAAATGGCATCATTGCATTGATAACGAAATGCATTCCCAGCATTACATTATTTTCTATTTGTTATTGTTGTGTCTCTATTCTATGGGGCATTGAGGTATTTTAACGTAAGTGTTAACGAAAATTGCTATAGTTACTAAAAGCTAAGACCAGAAAAGTATGGACTTTTTGTAACTTTAAAAAATTCATATTCATATCTGTTTCTTATGTAAAAAGTGTCATCTGAAAAGTTTTGAAAGTTTTTGAAAATCAAAAATTTTGTGTTTTTGCAACACCTTAATATATATATATATATATATATATATATATATATATATATATATATATATTATATGGGGCGTTTGGAGGCCGTCTTGTCTACAGATTGCGGACAAACAATAAATGACAAATGGCGGCGATTTTCGATTCTGCTTTTGATGGCGAAGTGCTGTCGCGTAATAATGAAACGTTTTGTAAAAACCTTCTGACAAATTCGGTTTCACGCCAGACGCCATAGAATTTAATCATCGCTGGAACTGATCTATGGTGTCGCAGAGTGAAGCCAGTTTTCTGCCATTTTGTTAAGTGTGATCACATTACCGTAAAACTCCGAACAGAAGCCGGGTCTCTGATATATGAGCATCTGGGGTATACACTAGATGAGTAGAAAGTCGTTTGCTTAATAGAGGCCGGCCGGGGCTTGCATTAGAAAGGTACACTCCATAGGCTCTGCGCCCGTACGGAGAACCGAAGGGTTAGCGCCTTCAGTTTTACACAGCAACGGCTGAATGAGGGCGGTTGCCAGCCTTCCCCTCGCCGCCTTTCCTTCCACCGAGTTAGCACCCGATGTACTCATTCACAGCTGAGACGAATGGGGGCGCTTGGGACAGAAACAACCGAAAAGTTTCTGCCGCGGGCGGGAGTTGAACCACGGACCTCAAGATTGGCAGACCAGTGCGCTAACCACTGCTCCACCGCGCACCCCTTGCATTAGAAGTTGTAGGGTAATTTGAATTTCTACGGTGACCTTGGCAACCATTGTCTTAAACTCAGGAAAGATGGCGGCAAATTGGCTTCAACCTTACGCTGTCATTACCATAGATTGCGCAGATTGACCACTTCCAGAGAATATTAATTTCTATGTCAGACAGCGTCGTAAATCGTGGGATCTCGTATAGGCAAGATGATTTGGCAAAAAGAAGTTAAGACGCTGTCTACGCAATATTCGTAATTAATGGACAGCCCCTAGCGAAACCTGTATCTGTATTGGTGCCTCTTCTTTCTTTATGTCTTTCCATTTCTGTTTTGATAAATTTTGTATGCGCGTCAGGGTATGTGTGTGTGGGGGCGGGGGTTGGGGGGTTGGGGAGAGGGGCGTTCTTTCTATTTCGTGTGTTTCCTTTTGATTCCCTTAAGGGGTTTCCGTCATCGCGGTTACCGCAGGGGACCCTCTCTTCCCACGCCCTACCCCCGCCCTGTAGAAAACTGCTTCGCAAACGTCGTATAATACGACATTTTCTCAAAAGTTTCATTCCTCGCATTCAGATTAACGTCTTCTCTTCGTGATCACTGAACGTGGTTTAAATGGGGAGAAAACGATTGACTTCGTGATGACGATGACGATGACGACGATTTCCACTCTGCCTGATCTCTGGAATTGACGCTGCCCGACTGACCCACTATACTTCGGCTGTAGCTATCTCAGCGGCATATTAAGCGCCTGAGAACAATATTATTAGCAGCCACTATATATACGGTACCTGCCCGTATGGGCGCTATAAAAATTCGCGAGATTTTACTTACTTGTTTACTTACTTACACGAAAAACCATTCTGGCGTTGCATATTTGGATTCTGTAGGCCTATATTTCTTTCCAATCCGATCGACTTCTATGGCGCCATAGACGCTACGAATGTGCACTGTATAGGCCTAGGTATAGATTGCTGCTCTGACTATGCTGTGCTGTGCAGACGAGATCGACCTGTTGGGCGAGGAGGAGATAACGCCCTGTTCGGAGGTGGCGAAGACGTCTTTTGGGCGCGGCGGGGTCGAATGCCCCCAAAACACCACCAAGTGCAAGCTCTACTGGGAAGGCCCCCGACACGGCATCATCAGCTTCGACAACATCGGTTACGCAATGCTCACGGTCTTTCAGTGCATCACAATGGAAGGCTGGACGACGGTTCTCTACTACGTAAATACCATTCGTTCATCATCATCATCATCATCGTCGTCATCATCATCATCATCATCATCATCATCATCATCATCATCGTCATCATCAGTTGACTTACCTACTTATTTACTTTGACCTATGCTCATAGGCGGATTTAGAGTTTAATATTTGGGTAGGTTAGCATGGGGGCCTGGGGGTGCCATCCAGCACGCGTGCCATCCAGCACGCGTGCCAGGATATTACGCGATTGCCATCCAGCACGCGTGCCATCGATTAGATTTTTACATATCAGGGCCACCTTCTATTCAACATCACAGTCTTCTCTAACAGCGAATTAATTATAAAACTTGTTTTTGATGTAAGACCCATCCAGCACGCGTGCCATCCAGCACGCGTGCCATCCCGGACGCGACAGACCTGGTGTTGATGAAAAAAACATTTTTTGTTTTGGTGGGATTAGTTGGAGAATTTCTTCAAATCGATTAGATTTTTACATATCTAAAGCTATAAACCCTCTATTCAACAGGCAATTGGTTTCTCTCACACTTTAATAAAATCCGCCTATGCTCTTTCTCCGCCTCTCTCTCCTCCAGGGTTATTTCTAGGATTGTAAATTTGGGGAGGTGACGGTATATTTTGGAGGTCCATCCTTGCCCCGAAAAAGCCTGACAAGCAAGAAAAAGTTCATCACAGGATCAGATGGCGGTTGGAGAGTTGGGCGGGGGTGTCGATCTCAAATTGGGGAGAGTGTTAGGGGGTGTAAAAATATCCCTGCTCTCCTCCTTCTGGCGACATAAATTTTGTTCTTGTGTGTCTGTTTTGATTTGCGGATTTTTGTGTGTGTGTTATTTTCAGACGAACGACGCGTTCGGCAGTCTCTTTCCGTGGATGTATTACGTCCCCCTCATCATCATCGGTTCATTCTTTATGCTCAATCTTGTCCTCGGTGTCCTTAGTGGGTAAGGAAATTCTAAGTTGGCACGCTGCTTACACTCGTAATCTAACCCCAACTGCGGACCCGCCCTGGCCTCCCTACAGATCGCCGGACCCCTAGGCATCTACCCCCTCCCCTGCCCGCCCCTCTCGGCTGGCCTCTGACTGCGGATCACAACCCAAAAGTGGGTCGCATGGCTCAGTCTAATCATCTAATGGGTCGCGGGGTAGCGCGAATTTGATTCAAAAGTGTCATTTTAAAAAGCCAGTGCCAAAATTTCACAGGCCGTGAAAGTTACAAGTAGGTTTGGGTTTTAAGAAGTTTGTGTGCCTGCAATCCTCCGTATGCGGCTTATAGGCCTATCAAGATGATTAGTGTTTCATCTAGTTTTAGTTGACAATAGGGTTGTAAGGTCGAGGCATGTTACAAAGCCGCTGAAGTGAGTTGCATAATTTCAAAAGGTTTGGGAAACCCTGATCTTTTGTACTTGTTAATTTTAACCTTATTTCGCAATAACGCATGGTAAGGGTATTAAGACCATTTTGCTCTGAGACTCCACTAACTATTAGAGAACCTCTACAATGAATAGTACAGTTGATAAGCCGTATGATTGTTCATTTTGTGGATAAAAGCATGACATTTTGAACATTTACACTTCTTATAATTTAGTAACATTCTATCCAGAGGCATTCGAATAAACTTAAGGGTAGGGGTACCACTAGGGGTAGGAGAAAGGGATAGGGGTATGACTAGGGGTACCCTGTGAGGGGTGAATGACTAGTGGTAGGAGTACCGTCTGCCAATACCATTGATAGATTTATATCAAAAGTGGAAATCAGAATTTTGTGTGATATTCCATTCATTTCAGGACATTTTTGCCAGATAACCATTCAGACTCTAGTTTTATATCAAAAGTGCAAAAATTGGCATTCAGAATTTTTCCTGTGATATTCTCTAATGCGTAAATTGGACATTTTAAAGGACATTTTTAAACTACAGAGAATGGTATTGGCAGACGTGTGAATGGCTAGAACTTTTGACAGAGAAGTGAAGAGCACCTGCTAATCAAGTTTTTTTCAAAAATTAGGCCACTATCTCTTGTAGATCAAATGTGCTTGGCATTCAGAATTTTGCCTGTGGTAATTTCGTAAATTGCGTAAACTGAACATTTTAAAGGACATTTTTAGACTACAGAGAATGGTCAAATTGGCAGACGTGTGAATGGCTAGAACTTTTGACAGAGAAGTGAAGAGCACCTGCTAATCAAGCTAATTTTTTTCAAAAATTAGGCCACTATCTCCTGTAGATCAAATGTGCTTGGCATCCAGAATTTTGCCTGTGGTATTCTCTATTGCGTAAATTGAACATTTTAAAGGACATTTTTAAACTACAGAGAATGGTATTGACGACACTTTTGACAGAGAATGAAGAGCACCTGCTAATCAAGGGATGAACAAGTATGCCAGTTTGCGTAAATTGGACATTTTCATTTTCACAATATGAGATGGTGGCGTCCGATTGTATTCAAAAAAGCGTGTTGACTTGATGCGGAATTACTAATTTTCGACATTATTTTAGTTTCAGGCGGAAAAGCGAAATGAAATAATATTCATTTCTGTACACTCTATAAGCACAATTATTACTTAGTATTGTTTATTTGGCACTGTATCGAGTGTCATTTGTCTACGTACTGCAGCTCAAGCGGATTTTTTTTTACAAATTATGAAGAAAATTTCTGGTGCCAAATTGCATGGTAAGAGATAACAAAACTTGTGCATCCTTTGGGAAATTGTTACGTACTGGCCATGGATTTTTTTTCAAATTTTAATTTCGGCGGAAAAGCGAAATGAAATAATTTTCAATTGCTTAGTATTGTTTATTTGGCACTCTATCGATTGTAAGTGAGATAACAAATTTCTGGTGCCAAATGCATAAGAGATAACAAAATGTGCATCCTTTGGGGAAATTGTTCAGGGCCATGTACCCTATAACTGTGCCAAGTGGCATGCTTTTATCCAGAAGTGAACGATTCTTGGCTTTTATGGACTTTAGCCACTGAACTAGAAGGGGAGAATCTGCCTACCGCTTAAGCGATTTTGTCATACTCATAGGATTTTTAAGAAGCGTAATAAAGGTATGTTCTTCGGAAATTTGTACAAGATAATTTTCAAGAAATTTCAAAATCTATTTCATTTTGTCTTCTGTAATCTGACACAAATATGAATAATTCTGCCTAATATATTTGCCATATTTTCTATCAAATTGAGTCTTAGCGTTTGTTTTGCCATTTATTCAAAACTCATAAAATTCATTTCAGCCAACGTTCGCCAGATGGCCTAATGCATTTTTATAATAATGCTACAATGCCATGTCGCGGCACGTAACAAAAGTCGCTTAAGTGGGCCGCGGTTCAAAAATGTTTTGGAAACCCCGACGTAGACTCCTGTGGCTCCTTGACCGCCTATTTTTTCTCTGGGTCATTGTAGTAGGTCTAATAACTGAACGTCCGTGTGTCTGTTTTTCTCTTTTTCAATTTTCACCATTCGTTCGTTCGTTCAGTGAATTCGCGAAAGAGAGAGAACGCGTGGAAAACCGTCGGACTTTCCTCAAACTCAGGAAGCAACAGGTTGTAGACAGGCAGGCGGAGGCATACCTCGAGTGGATCTGCAAGGCAGGTGGGTGTAGCGCTTTTTGGCGAAGCCGCCGTTTGCTAACGTAGCCGCAGTGACGCAGGCTATATGCAAAACGTCTGCTTTATGGTTAAATTTCGATTTTATCGCCTTCCTCCATAGACCTGAGCAGATCCGTCGATAGAAATTCCGGGCCCCTGAATATGACAGTCACAGGACCCTAATTTTTGTTTATAAAGACCTTCCGCGGGCCTCCAATGCGCCCCACACAGCGTTCATAAAAATAAATTATATTACATGGGGTCATGTTTGAGAAAGATATTGGGTGTAAGTAGATTACAAAGAATAAGAAATGAAGACATCAGGAAAAGACTGGGGATGCAAGAGACAATAATAGATAAAATCACAACAAAAAGACTTAGATGGTATGGACATGTAAATAGAATGGAAAGCAAAAGACTCCCATATAAAGCACTCTACACATACAAAGAAGGAAAAAGAGGAAGAGGAAGACCCAGGAAAAAGTGGATGGATAACATCAAAGAAGACTTTGAAAGATATCGAATGAAAATAATAGATGGAATGAGATTAACAACGGAAAAAGATAAATGGAAAAGTTTTGTGTCTAGCTATTGCCGCTAATGAGCTGGCAGAAAGCAACTATGATGATGATGATGATGATGATGATGATGATGATGATGATGATGATGATTACATGGGGTCAGAGATAGTTTTACACCCCTAACGTTCTTAAAACGGCACTGGCATTGGAACCCATAAAAGCAACGAGTTACATCAATTGAGGCTCTCTGGCTTTGACTATAGCTACTTCATTCTGAGATTAAGCGGCTAGGAATAAAAAGTTACTTCGGTGCTGCTTTTAAAAACGCTATAGAAATTAACGAGATTTTACTTACTTGCTTGCTTACTTACTCTATCTCATTCTCTACGTTTGCAGTCTATGGTGGCAACCGTCGTACGGTTTTTAGTCAGACCTTTGGCTTTCTTGTTTACATTATTGATTTTCTCTTATTTTAATGTTTATTCCTTTCTATTATGTTTAAACGTTCCAGAATCATGAACCGTTGTTCTGTTCTTGCGTTTAGAAGAGATTTTCTTATTGTTTTGAGGTCTGATATTTGACAAGTTTCGCGAATCGTATTGTTCTTATTTGTTTATTTTTTGTTTTTATCCGATTAAATGCCTGATCGGGTTTTAAATGATGACGATGATGATGATGGTGATGATGATGATGATGATGATGATGATGATAATAATAATAATAATAATAATAATAATAATAATAATAATAATAATAATAATAATAATAATAATAATAATAATAATGCACTTCTATAACATCATTTCTAATACCCAAGGGTATCAATCGATGGTACTTCAAATCCATCCGCAAAAGACCAGGTCGTTCCAGAAATCAGTCAGAGGGAAACAGCAAGACAGACTATGGAGGACGTGCTAAGGGGCTGTCCATTAATTATGTCAACAATTTTTAGGCAAATTTTGACCCCTCTCCTCCTTGTCAACAACTGTCAACTTTCAGTTACCCCCTCCCCATAATTACGTCAAAAACTTTTGACTCCCCCCCCAAGATCAATGACAGGTCCCAATAACAAGGTTATTATTTTTTGCAGTGATGGCCATTTTTTCCCTATTTTTCTCATCGAGTGTCAAAATGTGGTGGTGATGACCTTTTTCCATGCTTTTTTCCATTGTAACAAGTAGTATTCCATGAAATTTCCTATTTTTTGCATATTTGTAAAAAGTTAAATTGTTGACGTCAACTGTCTTGACCCCCCTCCTCCTGTCAACAGCTGTCAAACTTTTTCAAACCCCTCCCCTAAATTGTTGACGTAATTAATGGACAGCCCCTAATTGGAAGAGATGTGTTTTAAGCCTTGACCTGAAAATACTCAGTTTATTGGAATATCTGACAACCAGAGGAAGAGAGTTCCAGATAGCCGTTTTAGCTCTTAGTGTCATTTTCTTTTAAAGAAGTTAAGATAAAAACAAGATTTTGGATTTCAGAGGAAGTTATACTCAACGAGGAGCGAACAACGGACGAAGAAAAGATGAAGATAATCGAAGGTAACGATAAACATCTATCTCTAATCCATTCCGACCATTTATTTAGTGCTATTACGCAATGCCGGGGAGTCTGTACGACTTTGAGAATCTCCGGTAATGCCTTCTGCCGGCGTCGAGTGTTGCCAAGTAGCCTCGGGGTAGGACTTAGAAAAAAAGTGCTTGTATCATGAGATGACCGGATAAATAATTGCTAATGAACTAGCAGTCATGACTGAATTCAACACTGGTGAATCATTACTGTTGATGAAAATAAGATATTCTTGAAAACGATGTAAATTATGAGTTCTTTATTCCTGCAATGTTTTCTGCCAATTGTAAGGTCTATGGAAATGGCTGACCCCGAAAATGGATTAACCATAACATTTACTAATAGTTGCTCTTAGCTCTAGCAATATACATTATGATGCTGGTTTTATTTTACTGAGATATTTCAGTTAGTATTTGAGGTAACTGTGGTTTCCCTCAGCTGTATAGACTGTGACCGTGTGACCTCGTGTTTTTATTAATGGTCAAAAATACTCTTTGCGAAATGTACTGTGGACAGCCCGTCGTCGAGTTACCTCACATCGGATGAAGCAGATCAAGCAGAACATGAGCAAAGAGGCGGAGGAGCTGGACAATGAGGAAGAAAACGAAGAACTGTTTGGCGACATAGGTAAATAATAATTATTAATTAATAATTAATAATCTAGCTAAAGCAAAATCTAGCATCAGAGTGAAAATTCAAATAATGGAGAGCAATAAGATTCGTACATTGGAAAAATGTGTGATTAATATTTCAATTTAAAGTGAGGCGCAAATGCAGTAATTTCTGCAGAATCTAAGATACTTTACTTATTGGTAACATAGAATTACGATAATTGAGAAGCAAAAATGATGATGATGATAATAATAATAATAATAATGATAATGATAATGATAATGATAATGATAATGATATAATGATAATGATAATGATAATGATAATGATAATGATAATGATAATGATAATGATAATGATAATGATAATAATAATGATAATAATAATGATAATAATAATAATAATAATAATAATAATAATAATAATAATAATAATAATAATCAGGAACTGATTACAGTGACATGTTGTACAAGTACCGGTACTGCACGGACACCTGACAATTGAAAATACCATATATCTGTTATTGCGTACAGTATATCTATCACAGATTGATCTTATATGCATGGCCTTTAACTTCTAAGTTTATTGTGCAATACTATTATTTTATGCTGTCTGTTTTTATCATTGCCATCGTCACCAAAGCTGAAATCTAACGCATACTTGGTGTAAGGAAATTTCAATTAGCTCTTCATTCTTTCCTAGTTTCCCTTGGTAATTGCAAACTTATGACATGGATTATAGATGTGACTAAATACTCACTGTACTGTTGTAATGCTGTATGAATTTTCTCAGGCGACAATCCGTACAACGAGAGCCAAAAGAAGAAGCCGATCAGTCAGTTTGCCAGTCTGTGGAGAACGGAAAAGCGATTCAAGTAGGTGACCTAATTGACCCCATCTCCTCCAATTATCACAGATGTCGTAGCGTGCGGCTTCTGTTTGGACGAAGATTGATTACATTAGGCATAGTCTTGGAAATCGAATTTAGAGTATTAGTGTGTGTAGGCTTTGATATTGAATGCTATGGTTTGAAAGCAAAGAGACCCGAAGCATGGATATCTGCAGCGCGGAAAAGAAATCGATGATGGTGAAGACGAAATAGCTTAGGACTGAGCATAGATATCTGCTTTTTATGCAATTTCTGCTTAAAACATTAGAAATACGTGATTTTTATTGTAAATATTAATTCATGTTTCTCTTCATCTGGTATTCAGATTCAGTGAACTTGTTATCTTAGTAATGTAACGTGGTGTAATACAATATTTGTATAGCACCGCTTCTGAATAAGCAGTCAGAAGTTCTCCCACTGCATATTGATGAAGAGATGAGCTTTAAGAGGCCTTGAGGATTGGACCAAAGGCATGGCTGTACAGGGATAGAACTAAGAGGATGGATGCAGTGGATACAAGATGATATGTTAAAGACAAGACATTTAACGGAGTTTATGGTTTCTTTGCTAAAAATTTTGCATATATTTTTTAGATTCAAGATTCGACATATTGTCAAAAGTCAGGCCTTCTACTGGTTGATCATTATCCTTGTCTTTCTGAACACGGTGTTCGTTGCTGTGGAGCATTATGGGCAGGATCCATATCTCACAGAATTTCTTTGTCAGTTGCAAGTTCTTACTTATCAAGTTTCTTCTTACCATGAACTATTTAAATAGTTAGAAAAGTTTCGGCAAGTCAATTACATTTTGCTGATGTGTTGATTTCAATTATGAACTGTACACAGAAAGACAGAATATATTTCTGAAAGACTTTGTAATGTCGATTGAAATAGTTGACCATTTTTCGTGGCATTTCGAAAGCTCTAGAATAAAATTGAGACAGAATATACTGATTATTCTAGTACAGTTTGATGCAATGAAGATGGGGACACAAGAAAATGTGGATAAAATTCGTTTCAACACTCCTCTGATTTTTTCATATCTATAGCTTACTGTAGCAATAGTCCAGGCCAATGTCAAACAGAATTTGTGTTAATTGCTGAAACTCTGTATTGAAGATGGTTTTTTATGTAGGATTGACTGTTCATCATTTGAGATTTGATTCATTTACGTTAAGGAGTTCTTTTTTGTTTAGCACTCGCAGAATTTGTGTTTCTCGGACTTTTCATGTTCGAAATGTTTTTCAAAATGTATGGCCTTGGAATTCATCTCTACTTTCAGTCGTCGTTCAACATCTTTGACTGCGTGGTAATCGCTTTTGAATCTTATAAGTTACATCTTGGTCGTTTAATAATATTATGGTTTGTTTGCTCGCTACGCACATCAGTTACAGTTTAGTTCATATGCATAAGCTCTTACTAGATTTCTAGGATCAAGCCCCCACACATTTTGAGAGGCTACCATAAGGAAGGGGAAGGGATAGGGGTTGGACCCCCACTTTTTATTCAAGTTTACACTGGTCAGTGAGTTGTTTAGCTGTTGGTGCATTGACTCTGTAGGTTATCGCAGGCAGTCTCTTCGAGGTTGTCTGGGCGTCATTTTATACGGACAGTTCGTTTGGCATAAGTATTCTGCGCGCGATGCGACTTCTGCGCATCTTCAAAGTTACAAGGTTGGAATTCGAAACCTCGTGTTTGCCTTCATCTGATACGATGAGTCGGAGGGTAAATTTTTGAGGTGCTGGAGTAAATTTTGTGGCCTGGGACCCTGTTGTTGGTAACTTGGCTGCCTGACCACTAGGTGCCAGGATAATAGGGGCCTTGGCTTTAGATTTTTATCCCCTGAACTGGTTCTTACTTACTTTAGCCACTCTACGGATAGCTTGTAGCAAAGGATGGAGTTGTGGCTATGACTGGTTTAAGTGGATGATACAAGAAAGATTGATTTGGATAGACTGACTTTGCTCTTGTGAAATCGCTTTCAAACTTTAGTACCACATTCCTGTTTGTGAGAATTTATGAGGATATAATGATAAGATATACACAGCCTCAACAAATATTAAATTGAAAATCTAAAATACTCTGAGTTTAAAAGTATTAGCAATGAATTTATTTGAAATTTACTATTTAATCGCAATACCAAATAATAATAATAATAATAATAATAATAATAATAATAATAATAATAATAATAATAATAATAATAATAATAATAATAATAATAATAATAAGTTAATAATAATAATTTAATAAAATAATAATAATAATAATAATAATAATAATAATAATAATTTAATAATAATAATAAGTTTGCATTTAAAAATAATTTAATAGTGATATCATTTTGATATAATTTGATAGTGATATAATTTGATAATTTGATATGATATCATTTGATGATATATATCCAAAAAGCCAAAATGATATCATATAGTGTTGTGTCTGTTAATGGGTTCTCATATTGCTATCGTCTATGGATTAGTCTTTTGCATTCACCATTCTGTTTCATGGTGTTGTTTTGCAGGTACTGGGCGTCATTGCGAAACCTCGTCATCTCTCTGCTGAGCAGTATGCGCTCCATTGTTTCACTCTTGTTCCTGCTCTTTCTCTTCATTCTGATATTTGCTCTTCTTGGCATGCAGCTCTTCGGAGGAGAGTAAGTCAGGAGAATTGTTCTTGAGAATTTTGTTGAGCTGTAAGGTTATATTTTCTCTTCTTTGTTTTCTTTATTATTATTATTATTATTATTATTATTATTATTATTATTATTATTATTATCTACGACAATTTATATAGCGCAGTAACATAGCTAGACTTTACTATGATGTTTAAATGTGAAATTGAAAGATATTCATGTGTCTTTTGAAAGAAAATAAACCTCCAAATTTCTACAAAAATACTTTGACATTTATAAGACAAAATTTTTGACAAGTGATTTAACATCAGACTGGAATAATGTAAACAGGGTCAATTGATATAATTAATTTATCAATCTCTCTTCCAGTTTTGCATTTATTTTGATAATTTCTTCTTAAAGTATGTGTTAGCAGTGATAACAGTGGACCATTGGCTATACTTTGGGTCCAGTCTGTGAATTACTAGAAACCCAGTACATACTGCCCAGTACCTAGTACCAGGTACAGAAATCCAGTCAGTCTTCGGTATTTTGGAACTCTGGCCACCAGAAATGACCACAGCCAGGCCCCCACAGATTTATACTTTAGTCACCGCTTGTAATGAAATGGTCGGTTGCTGTTGCCACTGTAGCTTTTTGTTTTTCTCTGCAGGTGGAATTTCGAGACGGGTCGACCGACGAGTCATTTCGATACGTTTGCGGTCGCCCTGCTGACAGTGTTTCAGGTGAAAAAGACAAATTAGTTTTCTATTTTCATTGCACTGATTAGCAACAATTAATTGAAACTTTATTCGTTCCATTATCTGTTCCATTATCCATTCCATTTCCATTCCATTATCCATTCCATTTCCAGCGTCTGATTCGGGGCAGGAGTAATTGAATTATTTCTTTGTTATTTAGCGAGGTTTAGCATCGTGAAATGGTTGGGACAGAAGGTTTGCATTTGCATTTGTGGTTAAGTTATAATTGATGCAGATGAAGAATTGAACCCATAGCACACTGTATGAGACCATTGAATGGTCCTCTTTTTAAAATGACCTCAAACTTGTCTTTATTAATACTCAGTCATCGATTGCTTCAAAGTAATTCTTCAAAAGAGGCGCTATGCAAATACTATGTTACATTACTGTACATTACATACAACAGTTGCTATGATTCCACATTAAAGAAGTTGAATATGAGGGTCTATTGCTCATATTGAATAACCTTTGGATTTGTGCTTTAAGATTTTGACAGGTGAAGATTGGAATGAGGTGATGTTCAACGCGATTCGGTCTCAGGGCGGCGTTGACAACTATGGAATGCTCTATTCCATCTATTTCATCATCCTTGTTCTGTTTGGCAACTGTATCCTTTCTTCATTGCCCCCTGTGGCTTAGTCAGGAATAATTATTTTTGGGGTGCGATTTGTGACCTGGAACAGTGGGGGGGATGTCGAGCTTGGGGGGATGTAGTTGTTGGGGAAATGTAGCAGTGGGGGGGATGTAGTGGTGGGGGATGTTGCAGTAGGTGGGATGCAGTTGGGCAGTGGGGGGGATCCCCCCTCACCTCTACAAATCGCACCCTGATTATTTTGTAGGCAGAGATGAATTACATGTGATACCAACTATGGAAAGTGCGAAATGAATTGTATAGAAAATTTAATAGAAAATTTGAGTGGTCTGGCTTTTCTCAATGAGTATGCAAAACATTTCAAATAATTTGTACACTGATTAACTATCGTGCGCATCAATTGCGCCGTGGCCAAGTTGTCTCTCTCTAATCTAAAGAAAGGTTTGGTGTCTTACGTGCTGATGTTTATATCTATGGTTACCCCTTTGAGCTGTGTCAATAAATAGTAATAATAATAATAATAATAATAATAATAATAATAATAATAATAATAATAATAATAATAATGTATAAAGTGGTTAAGTTGGGTCTGCCCTGTGTGAGAAATACCTTAATGAAAAATTATATAATATGCTGGTGTGTGTTTTGAGTATCGTAGAATTTTCCACGTATTAACGCATTCTATAGATACGCTACTGAACGTATTTCTTGCCATCGCTGTCGACAATCTGGCCAATGCTCAAGAGCTTACCGCCGCAGAACAGGAACAAGAGCAGAAAGACGAACAGGTGAGAACGCAGCTGTGGCGGCAGCACCTGATTTCGAAGTCAGTTGGAAGGTCATTAGTGTATTGTGGCACAAACGCTGTGCAAGTCTCTATCTTGTGGCTGATTTAATTTGGCCGCTGGGGAGTGGGGGGGGTGTTCAGTTACAGCTGCACTAAGGGGTGAAGAAGTTATTAGCAATGGAGAAGTGCGATCGACAGAGAACCGAGCGTGTCGATGCGTTCTGCACTTTCGGTCGTTTGTGTCGTAGCGAAAATGCAAATGCGCGGAGAATTTGCGCCAGAAGTGATAGAAATGTAAAACATGTCGTTCTTACATTATTTATATAGCGCCTCGATAATAACGAAACAGTCGTCAGCCCATGGTGCCATGCATGCCATATTAATTTCCACTGCCCACCGATGAGCATGTCAGTGCCTGGGAGGAATTGAACCTCGGTTGACAGCCTGCAGAGATCGCGCTGTATCCACTCGGCCATCGGGGCACCAAATGAAACGAAATGAAAAGCTTCTACAAGGTCATGCAATGCATCAACATTGTCTTGATTGGCAGCTTGTGGTTTGATACGCACGACACTCTTTCACTCTTATTATTATTATTATTATTATTAGTAGTAGTAGTAGTAGTAGTAGTAGTAGTAGTAGTAGTAGTAGTAGTAGTAGTAGTAGTATCTGACAATTTATATAGCCCTATAACGAGGCATAAGCCTAAATCAAGAGTGCTTCACAAAATAAGGTTAGCAGTCATACAACGCATTGAACAAATGTGTCTTTAGATTCTTTATGAACTGTTTATCGGTTATCGAGTTAGTGAACCTTTTCACTCTTGACCCCGACCAATTTGCAACCGTCCACAAGTCTGGATTGCATTAGCGAATCATCTCTTGCTTTAATTCTGTAACGGAACTGATCTGTGAATTTTCATTTCGCAGCGCAAAGAAGAGTACAAGTGTGAATTATATTCGCAATTTGTCTCAAAGGGCAGTCAGGTCTTAGACACAGGATACATTTGTCTCTTTCTCTCTCTGTCTGTTGCTATCTCTGTCTGTCTGTCTGTCTGTCTACGCCTAGTGTCTTTCCGTTTCATATGTTGTCTGATGTATTCTCGATTTCTACTCTGAACGGAGGCATAGCCAAGGAAAGTTTGGGGGTTAAAACCCCCCCTTGACCGCCCCCCCAAATTTCATTGTGTTTCACATTTTTTTAATTTTTGAGTGCGATTTTGGAGGTTAAAACCCCTCTTGGGTGCCCGACCGAAAAAAGGTGATGACCTTTTGTTGCTTGTCAAAGATTTTTCGACGTTGAAAATCATAACCCCCCCCTTCCGGAAATCTTGGCTACGCCACTGACTCTGAATACTTGTATGTGTTGTTAGTTGGTAAGATGCTAAGTGTAATGTTGTTTTGCTGTTATTTCAATCAAAGGTTTTCTGTCTAAATGCTTACTGGGAGTTATTCATATACTGTATGTTGACTAGTAAATGTATGAATTGCATGAGAGATCAGACAGCTGCTGTTAATTCTGGGGAAATGTTAGTTAAGAAGCCTGAAATACTTTGACGGATTGTTCTAAGATCTCTACTTGACATTTTTTAGATGTTGTGTTCAAGATTTTTGGATATTTTTCTTGCAGAGGTAGCCTAAATTGGATAAAATAAGTTTATCAAACTTCTTGCTTATGTGGAAACTGCTTAATTTTTTTAAACATTGACACGTGCATTTTTAATTTAGCCAGAGAGAGAGACACGAGGGGCGGGAAAATGTTGAGGTGGTCCCCCCCCCATTCCAGAACCCTGACTGCGCCACTGGTTATTTCCATTTACGGTATATAAACAGGTACATTGTCAATGAATCAAGCATCTGTATAGGACAGGGGCGTACAACCTTTTCAGGATGAAGGGCCACATTCCTTGGTTCCAAGACTGCTTTTTTATAATGCAGAAGTGGTACATTGACTGTAAGGGACCGTCCATAAATGACGTCACGCGATTTTGGCAACTTTTTGACCCCCTCATCACACTTCACAAAAAGTCAGACCCCCCAAATATGACGTCACAGCGCGTTAACCCCCCCGTCATCTTGTCGTCTTTCCAGTGTCAAAATTAATGTATTGTTTGAGGGTGATGAGAAAGAGAGTTCCTCACGTTTAAGCGCAATTTCCCATATTTAAGAATGAAAGAAGACGTGATATAAAGGTTTCTTATTGAGCGAACGAGAATCGCCAGACATTTTCCTTGCAAAGCGTCATTTGATTAGATTATTCGATGATTAATCTTCTGCCGATGAATTTCAAAGACGAACTTGTCTTATATTCGATCAGAATTACGTCATTTTGTCATTTATTTGAATTTTGTTTTCCAAAAGAGGCGTCGTCCCTATTCGCCAGATGGCGACGAAATGCGTCAGAACTGAATTGCTTGGTTGTTAGCATTTGTTTACTGTTTCATGTTGCTATTTTTCTAAAACTTACACATTTCAAATCGGTTCCCGTGCTTTACTGCACTCTTCCCTAGTAACTGGAATAGTCCAAGTTTATGAAAAATAGTTGCCCATGCTTAGAAGTTGCCAACTGAACGCCCCCACCCTGAATACTCTCCCCCCACTTGCCAAATCCTTGAGCCGCCACTGCCTTGGCATATAATTTTTTAGTGTATGGTTCGGTGTGAGCAGCTTGATTTGTCTCTCCCTCATGACCATACCTGTTTAGGTATTTGACAGTTTTAAGCACACCTTTGTACAGGTAATTTTCTGGCATTTAGGTGTTTTTTGTGCTTTCCATCGTTTAGCATTTGTTAACTTAGCATTCGTTTACTCTTTCATGTTGCTATATTTCTGAAACTCGCACACTTGAAACAGAATATCATCATTATTATTATGTTGCATTTAAGTGTTTTGGCTTACTGTGTTTCACAGCGAAGACAGGAGGAGCTGGAGAAGGAGGGGCCATTTTGTTCCTTTCCGGGCAGAATCGAACCGCTGCAAGTAAACATCTGTCCACCGCCAATTCCAAACAACCAAGATCCAAAAATGGTCAATTTCAGCATGTAAGTCTCCAATGGATTTGCCTTTTGTTTGACTTTGTAAAACTGGCGATCATGATAATACATGATCCAGAGTTGGTTCAATGCAATCCTTAGTTAATTCGAAGCTGTCATCTTTACAATCTTGTTTCGACTCAATCCAGCATTCCACTTGCCACTGAAATAATAATAATAATAATAATAATAATAATAATAATAATAATAATAATAATAATAATAATAATAATAATAATAATAATAATAATAATAATAATAATAATTGATTTTAAGTGGTTTAGGAGGATAAGTAAGCCTGTGTGAAAACCACTGATGTAACCATCTGCATTCAATAACCTAGTTTAAATTTATAAATATTATATTTATAATATTTTATATATTATATAAATATTTATATTTATATTTATAAAATAAATATTATTTTCTTTTATTATTGACAATTTTGGCTATTTGAAATAGTGTACTTCAATAGCAACTAGTAGACAGCTATTGAAATAGTGCTTAAAACCTGATGCTTGTGAAAAAATTAGGCCTAGCCACCCAAACTCTGACTCTCTCGGACTTTTCCTAAGTAATCTTAAGACTCACCTATTCACCATCGGTTGTACGTAGTATTGTTAAGCGCTCTTGTCTTTGGCCATTTTGCCATACTTATTGCGCTATATAAATTGTCTAGTTATTGATAATAGTTAATTTTATTACGATGAAGACAGGTGCTGTATGACCGCAGAAATGTTCAGTAAATGTATTTCTTACTTACCTACTTACTTACTTACTTACTTATTACCAGGGTGTGATTTGTGACCTGGAGCAGTGAGGGGGATATGTCGAGCTTGGGGGATGTAGTTGTTGGGAAATGTAGCAGTAGGAGGGATGTAGTGGTGGGGATGTAGCAGTAGGGGGGATGCAGTTGGGCAATGGGGGGAAGATTCCCCCTTCCTCCTTACAAATCGTGCCCTGCTTATTACTTACTTCAACTGACATTTACCATTCAGCTAACAGACTCAATCGAGGTTTATACATACGTTTGTATAATATAGGGCTGGTACTGGTTAAAATTTTCTTTTTCGATTAATCGATTAATTTTGATTATTGATTAAATATTGGTTTTAGTTTATCTGCTTGCAATGCAACTCTGCATATATTGTCTACTTTGCCGCCTGCAGTTGGCTTAAGAACAAAATGAAAATGTTTGTTCAACTCTTCCCTTAAATGCTTAACTACAGCATTGCTTTCATTACTCACCATTGTGTTATAATTAATTGTACGCACAAAACACTGGTTCGGGTTTTTATGTTGTTATGCGATTATGTGGGTTATGCAATTAAGAGGTATGCGATTAAGTGGGATCCACTGTATTTAAGTAGCAGCGTTAGCGGCAACACCTGCATCTCCCAGTCTTTCTATTCCTTCTTCTCCTCCTTCCTTCTGATTCCATTCGTTTGGTCGCGTTTTTCTCTCTGTTGTATTCGGTTGAAATATCACTTTTCATTTGACAGCATCTCTTTTAGCAACGTCTCTGGGAAGAGCAACGTGGACAACGAAGAGGTTGGCTTCAAGGAAACGAAAGGCAACGACGGTCGGTGGGCAACGCTCATCTCTGAACATCGCGCATCGCATTGAATGGACGACTTCTATGGCGCCGCTCTGTTATGCTCGGGGAATTTTAATCGGTGGACGCCAGATTGAGTGAGAGATGGAAGTCAAGCCTAATACTATGTCTGCAATTCGCATTTTGTTTGTTTTGGTTCATATTGTCCTGTTTGTCTTCGTTAAATGTCATTCGACTGTTTAACTAATTTACTGACTTTATTTGTTATTTGTCTGTTGGAAATTCACAGTGGCGTCCCTAGGGTAGGGCAATTATGGGTGGATGCCCAGGGTCTAAGTTGAAGGGGCTGTCAAAAAGCTCTTGCTCTGCTCAGTCTAGAAACTGAGGAAGCTGGGAAAACTGAGTTTTCAGTGCATCATAGACCAGTTCATGTCAGTAAAAGCAAGAAAAGTGCATTTGTAGTTTTAATATTGAGTCAATGATAAAATGGCATGATTTGTTAATTAAAGATTTGTTAACCCCTGCCAATTTTCTTTCTGCCCTCTCTGCCATGGGTGCCAAATACCCTAGGTATGCCCCTCTGCTACGTATGGTCGATTATGTGAGCCCTCTGTTTTGCTGAGCTGGAATATTTTTTCAGACGACGCTCAAGATGAAAACGGACCAAAACCAATGCTACCTTACAGCTCAATGTTCATATTCGGTTCAACAAATCCGTGAGTGAAACTCTTTTATGTAACATTTCCTCTTAATTTTTAGTTCTAAGAACATCAATTGGGGGCCATGCATATATTACGTACGCACTGGGGGGGGGGGGTAGGATTTTGGAGATATTTCTTACTGTATGTAGGACATGTACAATGGGGTGGGGGGCAATGTGTTTATATGACAAACTGTTGGGAAAATTGTAAAAAGTGGATCATTGGCCGATAACAGTGTTCTGAGACGTATTAGCTTGTTAGAAAATAAGTAATGGTCATTGCGGACAAATTCTGGGTGCTCACAGAAGTTGACTTTCCATGTACAAAAAATTAGAGGGAACATTGGGTGTGGGGTTTGAAAATATGCCTTTTTCTGCATATGTACTATATGGATGAACCCTTATTTAAAAATGTGTGTGTTGAATGATTTCTTTGGGGGGGGTCACTTCTCTTATTTAATTATTCTTTGGCTTGAATATGATGCAGAATCCGAATTGTCTTCTGCAGATGAGACAATATATTTGTCTGATATTGTAGGGTTCGCAGATTCTGTCACTTTGTGGTCAGCCTTCGCTACTTCGATCTCTTCATCATGATCGTGATCTGTGCCAGTAGCATCGCGCTTGCGGCCGAAGATCCGGTGCTCGAGAACTCCGACTGCAACAGGATACTCAACCGCTTCGACTACGTCTTCACAGGTGTTTTCACCGTCGAAATGATCCTCAAGGTGAGCGGTTCTCGTTTACGATGGAAAATATTCAACGTCAGTTTTATAATCGGACACAGATTTTTATAATTATTGTGTGTCCTGCTGGTTCTATGTTGTACTAACACTGAGAGCACTGTAGAGGCAAGAACCGATGTTGACTGGTGGTAGTTGCAGGTTTTCTGGGTTTTTTTATCGATCGAGTCTGCCTGTTTTTTCTGGTAGATAATTAACCTCGGAGTAATTTTTCATCCCGGTGCCTATTGCCGTGATCTGTGGAACATCTTGGATGCGATGGTCGTTGTCTGCGCCCTCGTGGCGTTTGCATTCTTGTACGTCTTACTTACCTACACAATAAATTTACTTACTTACCTACTACAGAATAAATTGAATGATGATGATGATGATGATGATGATGATGATGATGATGATGATGATAATGATAATGATAATGATAATAATAATGATAATGATAATGATAAATAATCAAACAAACAAGCAAGCAAACAAAATGATAATGATAATGATACCATAATAATAATAATAATAATAATGATATATAATAATATAATAATAATGATGATGATGATGATGATGATGATGATGATGATGATGACGACGATGATGATGATGATGATGATGAAATACGACTAAAAGAACTGAATTTGATCAGCTTTTCCTATTGTTCTGTTTTCCAGTGACAGTTCATCCGCTGGAAAGAACCTCAACACAATCAAATCCCTGCGCGTTCTCCGGGTTCTTCGGCCTCTCAAGACCATCAACAGGGTCCCAAAGCTGAAGGTCCGTTATTCTTACGTCTTTTAACACCGTGGCGCCTTATGGGTGTCGTCTATGTTTGCTGTATCTTCTCTTATTGTGACATTTTGCAGAATAGTTCTGTTTGTTATGATCCTGTGTGCCTGAACCGCCAACGTTATCGAGCGAAAGGTTCTGCAGAGCATTAGTTGTATTCTTATTATTTTATTAGTTTCTGTTTATTATTATTTTTTTATTCTGGAACCTGGAGATGATTGTGTTGGAGCCTGCTCATTTATTCAATTAACTTTTGCCATATGCATGATTTTTATCATTTATCACGCTGTTTTATCATTATCATGTTGGAATATCATTAACAATCATTATCATTAAAATCATTATCATTATTATTATTATTATTATTATTATTATTATTATTATTATCCTTATTATGATCTATTATTATTATTATTATTATGATATTTTGATTGTTATTATTATTATTATTATTATTATTGTTATTATTATTATTATTGCTATTATTATTATTATTATTACTATTATTATTATTATTATTATTATTATTATTATTATTATTATTTGGTTTTAGGTATTTGCCTGTTGTGTACCACTGTCAATGTGTTGTGTCCTGTGTATGTACGGTTGGTTCTATCTGTTTTTCAGGCGGTTTTTGACTGTGTCGTCAATTCCTTGAAGAACGTCTTTAACATAATGATCGTCTACATGCTGTTCCAGTTCATATTCGCCGTCATCGCCGTTCAGCTGTTCAAGGGACGATTCTTTTTCTGCAACGATGATTCCAAGAGTACGGAGATCGATTGCCAGTAAGTGATCAATTCGTTTTCCATGTTTTTCCATGCATTTCTCCTTCTCAAATGGGGGCAAGTTCTGCATTTCCACCTATTCCATCTGTACCTATGACAAACACCAGCTCTCTTAACCCCTTCTTAGATTTTTTAGACATTTGTAGATTTCTGAAAGACTTTGTATAGTGTCGTTTCAAATGGCTCACCATTATTCAGGGCATTTTTCTAGAATAAAATTGAGGCCCTAGTACGGTTTCTGTGTTCGAATATGTGGTTTTAATTTGTTTAATCATTTTGATGGCATTTGTTTATTAATAATTAATTAATAATTACCAAAAATTTCTGTGACAAACAGTTCAGTGTTTATTCTAGCCTCATTGACATTGTTTATTAATAATTAATAATTACCTCTGGGGATTTTGAAATGTTTGGGGCAAGGTCTGAGTCTTCACACTTTTTGGGGAATTTCCACCCCCCCAGCCAACATATAAAATATAGGGGATTTAAAACTTGGGGGGGGAATTTCTCTCAGAGAAGGCCTAGAATAAACACTGCCTCTGTTCATAAATATTATTCTTCATGTCTATTTATGTGATTAGTAATGTGAGTTATTTAACGTCGTTAGTAATGTAGTATTTGTTGGCGTCTTTGTTTTTCCTTTCAGGGGGGAGTTTTTCCTGTATCAGCTGGAGAAAGATGACCATCCGGTCGTCGTGGAAAAGCGGAAATGGGACCGGAGGGATTTCCATTACGACAACGTCGCCTCGGCCATGCTCACTCTGTTCGCCGTGCAGACCGGTGAAGGCTGGCCACTGTAAGTGCCCGAGTGTGACTCCACCCGGTGCAGTTTGCTCTGACGACGACGCACTGTTCCAGAAATTCTTTGCGGTCTTTCGGGTTTTTTGTGCTGTTGAGAGGTCTTTGTTGAGGTTCTTTTTTTCTGGGTGCGTTTTTAGGGTTCTGAAGAACTCGATCGAAGCGACGGCAGAAGATCGCGGACCCGATGCCGGGCCATCGGATGGAGATGGCGATATTCTACATCGTCTACTTCATCGTCTTTCCGTTTTTCTTCATTAACATCTTCGTCGCGTTGATCATCATAACGTTTCAGGAGCAGGGAGAGAACGAGCTTATCGATCAAGAACTCGACAAGAATCAGGTTCGAGAGATTTTTCAGTTTAGAAAAGAAAATATCATTTTCAGGTTATTTGGCTACTTCTTCTTAAGGATTTCTGGTAACTTTTCTTGTCAGAAGTCTAAGCCATACTAATTTATTTTATTATTATTGTTAGCTAGACGATTTATATAGCGCAGTAAGCATGGCAAAAATGGCCAAAGACAAGAGCACTTTACAATACTACATATGCCATACATATTTTGGTCATCGGATGAGAATGGAGAAAGAATTTAGGCAAAAAGCTTTCGAAGTTTTACCTGAAACTTAGTTGCCTCGTCGGCTTTTGATGACTGGTTCATTATTATCAAGGCGCTATATAAATGTAAGATTTACATTTTTACACTTTACAATATTACAAGATTCAGATGGTAAACTGCAAGTCTTCTGGTTGCCTTTGGATGGTTTAGAAGTGGAGATATTGCTGAATTCTGCGTCCAAAGCTCTTTGTGCTTGTGTGGATCTTTAGAAGCAGTGCATTGACTTTGTGATAAACGCCCGACCGATATCGCGGTACATGCCGAAGAACAAGAACTCCATCAAGTACCGCATCTGGAAGTTGGTCGTCTCGGCTGCCTTCGAGTACACGATCATGGTGATGATCGCGTGCAACACGTTACTGCTCATGATGAAGGTCGGTGTTTGACGAAAGAAACGAGTTTTTTCTTGCTTGTGCAGAATTTCTGTGATTCAGTGCATCTTCAGGAATATTTTTGCACCCCCTAACAGCACAGAGGTCGCAAGGCAAGTGCGCAAAGGAAAAAATGGAATGCACACAATTTTTGAACATTGTTTCCGTTGCTTTCATATCATACATGTACTTACTGCACAGAAGTTGACTTTCCATGTACAATTTTGCACACAAGTAATTTTAAGTGCACACGTACTACACAAAATTAGAGGGAACATTGGTTGTGCGTAGGCACTTCTTCAAAGTTAACAGCTGTGTTCCCAATAATCAGGGGTTTGGCTTTTAGCTTGAGAATTTCATCGGTTATATTATGACTTCCATTTGTTCAGCCATTGTAATGTCTAAGATTCGGGGCTTAAAAGAGGTGTGTTCTGGAGTTATCTGAATGCTTTGTTGCAGTATTGGTCTCGAGTGAAGTCAACAGAATTTGAATTGTATTCGTACACGCTGTCGATGCTTAACATCTCCTTCACGATGGTCTTCACCATCGAGACGATTCTGAAGATTATGGCCTTTGGAATACGAGTAAGATGAAACTCAGTGTCAAATGTTTGGCCTTGTGCAGCGCTGTGCCATGCCCACAGCACTATAACAATTTCACCTTATAATAATGCAAGGCAATGTGATGTGTTATAATATGGAATTTCTGTGACATACATTGTCATCTGGTATACAGTCTCTCAGTTGACTGCCCTCAAGGATTTGCCATTGACATAGCTCACCATTTTTCGTGGCATTTTGAACGTTGAGACTGAATATACAGATTATTCTAGTATGGTTTGATGCAATGAAGATGGGGACACAAGAAAATGTGGATATAATTCGTTTCTTCACTCTTATGAATTTTTGCTTATCTATAGCCTACTGCAACAATAGTCCATCTGAAGGCCAATGTCAAACAGGGTATCATTTTTATAATATTTTTGTGGTCTGTAAAACCTGTGATACAAGAAACTAGCTATCTTAAGACCCCTCTTATCTCTCGATCGACTTTGTAACCATTTGACAGAGAATTGTTTTCTGGAAGACTTTGTATAGTGTCGTTTGACATAGCTCACTATTTTTCGTGGCATTTGGAACGCTCTAGTATAAAACTGAGTCAGAGACTCAGAATATATTGACCGTTCTAGTATGGTTTGATGCAATGAAGATGGGCACACAAGAAAATGTGGATGAAATTCGTTTCAATACTCTTCTGAATTTTTGCATATCTGTAGCCTTCTGTAGGCCTACATCAATCGTAGAATATTATCATTAATGAAAAAATACAGTATTGGTGTTCTTGGTTGTGATTGCAATGTTTTAACAAGCCTTAGAGTTCGTTTTGCTTCGAAATCCACGTGTGTTCACAATGTTTTGAGCAGTACTGTGTGCAGATCAGGGGCCCCAGACATTTTTTGAAGCCGCTATGTGGCCAGTACACTTCTGCTGGTATTGGTTGGTAAGATTAATTTAAGGTTAATTTCACAATATTCACAAATACACACTGATTTCTGAGGAAATCTGCAAACATATGTATTTATTGAAATTCTCGAATCTGTTGTTGTTGTTGTTGTTGTTGTTGAGTCTGTTGTCTTTTCACAGAATTACTTTCGAGATTCGTGGAATATCTTTGACTTCATTACGATCATTGGCAGCATCACCGATGTCATGTGGTCAGAAATATACAAAAAAGTTACAGCGTTTGAGGTAAGCATAGCTTTCTGTACATTATTAATAACTAAACGTAACATTCTGTACATTATTAATAACTATTTTATATTATATTATTATATAAATAACTATTTTGTCATACGTCTTCATTACATTCAATGTATTTCATAGCGTGAATATAATTATAAGTAAGTAAGTAAAATCTCATGAATTTATATATAGCCCTTTTGAAAGTAGTACCACAGTAGCTGCTTACTCTTATTGTATAATTTATGCTAAATTTTTAGAAAGAATCTACTGCAGTGGTTCTTACTTACTTACTATTTGATAATTTAGGTTTGTGGGTCGGTTATAATATGCTCTGAATAAATTAGAATAATTATTCTACAAATTGACACGGGAAGCATATTCTACTTTTGTAGAATAATTATTCTGCAAAAGTACTGGCACCACACAATGCATACTATATTCAATCCATTAGCCCAGATTGACAAATACACCTCCAAAAACAGCTTAACTAAGATCTAAGTTTCTTAGACAGGTAGGACAAAAAATGACTTTATCTTTGCACGAAGAAGGTTCTCTTAAGGTACTGCTTCCCAACCCGTGCGCCGCGGCACACAACTGCGGTAGAAGTGTGCCACGGCGAAATATTGGAAAGTGGTAAAATACCGATAATAATGGTGCCGTATTAATTGTTAATAATTATTATAAGTTTATTTCTATCTCTTTATTTAAGTCAGGCATGAAATAGTGATACGGATTGCAGAGAAAATATGTACTTCTGAAGAACAGCAGTCAATATTATAATGTATACTAGACTTGCGTATAATAATATGATACAGTACTAGTAGGCCTATAGAATGCATCATTTAAAGATGAAATGTGCGCATTTCGGCTGCAGTGTGCGTTGACTGTATGTTTCTTGGATAGTGTGCCGTGGCTGGAAAAAGTTTGGGAAGCACTGTCTTTTAAGGCATTTTCAATGATCTGTAGAAACATTTGCAATAGAGAAGTTAATTTTGCGTTCTATCAGTTATCTCACTTTCAGGTGTTTTGTTTTATATGACGTCACCAGGGGCCCGGTCTGTTCAACTTCGGTTTCCTTCGGCTGTTCCGTGCTGCGCGTCTGATTAAACTCCTGCGCCAAGGATACACGATACGGATACTATTGTGGACTTTTGTGCAGTCATTCAAGGCAGGTTCCTTAGCACCACATAATTCTGTAATCTCATCGTAATTGTACCTAAACGTGTATTATGTATCGTGAACTGCCTATTATACTATTATGATGTTATTATTACTACTATGATATTAACATGAAATTACTACGGTACTATGATGTTATTATGCACTTATTTGTAAAATAATAAACTGTTATTATTGGATTGGATTGGATTGAGTGTCTACGTTTCATTTATGGTTGTGCTGTTGTTTTTCCATCTTCGTTTTTGAGTTTAAAGTCCCTTGGTTTGTTTTTCAGCAGTTTTGTTCTGTTTGCATTTTATTTTTCTCTTGCATCTATTAGTGTTAGTAATTAAATCTGCAATTAAATCATGCATGAAATTGTCTTACAGGTATCGTCATGTGTTAGCTCTTGTCTTGCTTTGTAGGCACTGCCGTACGTGATGTTGCTGATAGCAATGCTGTTCTTCATATATGCCATCATTGGCATGCAGGTAAGCTAACACCTACATACTACCTTCCTACATACTACCTTTGCAGAGTGTTCTCTTGAAATAAATACAGTGTTTATTCTAGACCTTCTCTGGAGGGGGGAAAGAATTCCCCCTCCTCCCGCCAAGTTTGAAATCCCCCCTCCCAAATTTTGACATTTTGGCAAGTAGTATGACCTCCCCAATGCCTGTCTCCCCGCCCAAATGTTAAACTCCCCTCCCCCCAAATGTCTAGGTGGCTTGAATAAACACTGAATACAGTAGATATGATGCATTGCTGAAAGAATTACTAGATAAATATACCGGTAAATGACTTAGAAATATTGCACGATTTTCACAATTTGACTAAAAATTACCATTCATTAACCAAAGTATTTTTGTACTACTGCAGAGTGTGTTTTCGGCTGAATATTTGTTATAAATTGGCGCTGGAAAATGTTGGACTTGTCCAGAACAAAACAGACGACCGTTGTGAATATATTTAGGTCCTTCCTTTGGTTGCTTTTCCAGATATTTGGAAACATTCGCATGAGATCCGGTACGGAGATTAACCGGCACAACAACTTCCGAACGTTTCCCAGCGCAGTGATGCTCCTCTTTAGGTCAGAATCGAGTGATGATGATGATGATGATGATGACAATGATGATGATAATCATGACAACAATGATTATGATAATTCATGAACATGGTTCTGTGTTATTGACAATACATTTTCAGCCATCACAACATACAATGAGTCTTATTTGATATCATTTCATAATCAGAGGTCTTTTCACATTGTGTGATAATCAGTCAGGTTGAATTTCATAATTGCATATATATACATTATATATATATATGCATCTATAATCTATATATATATATACATATATATCAGAAAGATATCATTAGAGGGTGTGTTTTTTTGTGCATTGTGCGTTGCAATGTTTTTCCTTTTGTCTGCTTTTTGTAGGTGTGCGACCGGTGAAAGTTGGCAGCAGATAATGTTGTCGTGCATGAGCATGAAGGAGTGCGACCCCGATTCGAACCTTCGTTACACCAATCAGTGCGGCCTTGACATTGCAATTCCGTATTTTGTCTCGTTCATTTTCTTCTGTTCATTTCTCGTGAGTCAAACCGCTGTTTGATTTGACATCTGTGTCTTATATACGATAATGAAAAGACAATTTATATAGCGCGTTGTGTACAGACAATACTTGCTGAGGGTGTTGATTGCTAAATGAAAACTTGTGCACCAATCATCATCATCATCATCATCATCATCATCATCATCATCATCATCAGGTTCTCTGTCTTGAGACAGGTTCAGAACGCCATTGTTTCCATTCCTCTCTCTATGCTTTGCCTCTTCTTTGATTCCATAGAAATATAAATTCTTAAACTAATGTTGCTTGTTTTAGATGCTCAATCTCTTTGTTGCTGTTATCATGGATAATTTCGATTATCTTACCCGAGATTCGTCGATCCTTGGACCACATCACCTCGATGAGTACATCCGCGTCTGGGGAACTACGACCCGGTGGCGCTGTGAGTGCCATCGGTGTTCAATAATATTGCGATATTTTTACTTATGCGCTTATCTATTCTGATCTAACCTTAAACTTCTATAGCACCACTTGATAATTGCATAGAAGCACCAGCCGATGGCACTCTGAATCACCATCGCATTGATGTTCCAGCGTTTAGTTTTTACTCTCAATAGGTGAAACAATGTATCGCCGCCACATATTTTTTAAAAGATCTTGTGTGTGTGTGTGAGCTTTTAGATATTATTATTAATAGTAGAATTTTATCGATAGCTTCTATGAATTGCATTAATTGCAGCGGACGTGTCCATTACACGGAGATGTACGACATGCTGCGCAACATGGAACCACCTGTTGGCTTTGGAAAGAAATGTCCCTACAGGCTGGCTTATCGGGTAAAACACAAAAGGGTATTCAGTGCTTAAGTCCAAATTTCCATGAGCATAGCATCACTGATTGCATATCTTGGGCTAAAGGTTCATGTGGGATATTACTGGATTTCATACTGATTGGTTTATCTGTCCATTATTATTGTTGTTGTTATTATTATTATTATTATTATTATTATTATTATTATTATTATTATTATTATTATTATTATTATTATTATTATTGCTGCTGCTGCTACTACTACTACTACTACTACTACTACTACTACTACTACTACTACTACTACTACTACTACTACTACTACTACTACTACTACTACTACTATGGCAGATCAGGTTTATTGACTTTATTGCAGTTATATGGTTTCACATTTTCATTCATCGGCAATTTATCTGACAAAAGCTTGAAGTTTGCCACCGTCTCCAATTGCAGAAACTGATCCGAATGAACATGCCAGTGTCTAACGATGGCACGGTTCACTTCACAACCACTCTGTTTGCGCTCATCCGCGAGTCGCTGAGCATCAGAATGGGACCAGGTGACCCTGCACGATTCGTTAATGAACATCGCTCATTGTTCATTTGTTCATGTTCATATTAATTGCAAACCAATATGCATGCGTATTTTATAAGAACATTTATTAGTCATGTTTATTAGTCATTACATCACTGGTTTTCACACAGGCTTACTTAGCCTCCTAAACCGCTTAAAATCACATTATTATTATTATTATTATTATTATTATTATTATTATTATTATTATTATTATTATTATATAGGATTGTTTAAGTGATTTTGCGATTCTTTTTTAAGCTGAGGAGATGGATCGTAATGACGAGGCGCTTAGGGAAACGGTGAAGAAACTTTGGCCGATTCAGGCGAAGAAGATGTCGATGATACTCATTCCTCCAAATGAAGGTAAATGAAGGTCTTCCCAGCCAATCTAGTCAAAGGTTCATTTCATGAATCAGCAATTTCTCAAATTCTCTAAAAATTCTGAGGTCTTTTATGATTCAGATTTTGAGTGCCATTGATTGATGCCTCAGGTATTATAAATGGTGCTATAGAAGTACATTATTATTATTATTATTATTATTATTATTATTATTATTATTATTATTATTATTATTATTATTATTATTATTATTATTCTCTACTACTACTATTACTACTACTACTACTACTACTACTACTACTACTACTACTACTACTACTACTACTACTACTACTACTACTACTACTACTACTACTACTACTACTACTACTACTACTAGTACTACTACTGCTACTACTACTACTACTACTACTACTACTACTACTACTACTACTACTATTACTACTACTATTATTAAATTAATCAGGTGCTGCTTTTGTAAAGAACTTAGTGGATACAAGAAATTGACCTATTTTTGTGTAATGAATTATGTTTTGCTTTTGTGAATTTTACTGTTTATCTTTGCTTTTGAATTTTTTATTTGAGCGATCTTTAAGTATCTGATGTCTGCAAAAATGTCCAGTGAATGTCTTCAAATTTGTAGAGTTGACGTTTGAGAAGCTGACAGTTGGAAAAATCTACGCCGGCCTTCTGATAGCGGAAAACTGGAAAGCGTACAAGGCGAACAAGCTGGTTCGAATGGTAACCGCGTTTATTTTACTTAGGCAATGTACTGAATTTGTAGCGCTTAGATTTCCATGCTTCTACTGCACACTCGGACATTTGCCAATCCAGTAGCTGCACCGAGAATTTTTAAATGTGGACTTAGAGCTCAGAATTTCATTTTAGTAAGTCACCCACAAGAGGTAGAAAGCTCTGACATAACTTTCGGGGGGTAATAGGGTATCGTGTTCGGGGGTTTGACCATCCCATCTGTTGCACCACTGGTAGGAAGAGCAGTGATGATGATGATGATGATGATGATGATGATGATGATGATGATGATGATGATGATGATGATGATGATGATGATGATGATGATGATGACCGTGTGTTTTTATTGTGACTTTCAACCATAGATAGAAGAGCTTGAGTTGAGAATCCTTTGATGTACCATTCAGTGAAATATCCGATGATTTTTTTGGTTGTGTTTTAGATTGCAGAGCTACTGTTAATTAATTTATGATCCAGTTTCATTTACTGTTAGCATTATTTTATTCAGTTTTTTGTTGCAGTTTCTTAGTTAAGTTAACGCTTTGGTTGTTGCAAATATGAATAAGATTCAGCGGGAGTAATCTGATATACATTTTGTTTTCATTTTGAGCGAAATTGGTTTTCAATTGACCCATTATATTTTTATTTCGGTTTTCTTTCACGATTGGAATATTAACTGCAGTTATGTGCTGAGGTATCAGATACATCAGGTTATCAACTGGCATACTTGCCAAAACCATCTTTCATTGAGTATGTATTAATCGAAAGAACAGACATCAACATGATCCTCATAAACCTGTGTTATGCCAGACTGATCCATGCCGGAGGGAATATGGTAGAGACGAGTTCGTACTATTTTTCCATCATCGGCACCACAATCGTAATCGTAATCGTAATCGTAATTGAAGTGTTACAATTCTTTTAAACTGTCTAGGAAAAACCCAGCCAAGAGGAGGAGGTTTGCCTTTTCATGCATGAAGATTGTCTTGAATTTTCAGTTTTTTTCTCTCTCTCTCTATTCTCTGGCATGCGTGCATCGACTCAAAACCGTAGCTTTTTGCCAGCATTGATACGCGCTGCTACAGTCTGCACAACTTCTCTCGAATGCATGTTTTTCGCCGTTTTACTCTCTGCACATATTTTGAAGGGTAGAAGGGAAATGGTTTTGATTTTTTCTACGAAAGGGAGCAGTGTGTGCGTGTGTGTGTGTGTGTGTGTGTGTGTGTGTGTGCTTTCACACAAATTTTAGTTGTAGGCACTTGTAGCGTTGGATGTCTTGAATAAATACGGATTTGACATTATGACTTAATGATTATTAGTTATTGACTGTAGAGCAGCACGGGGCTGTCTTCGGCTAATATTATGTTGCAATGTTCTTAGTGATACTGTAATCAATGGTAAGGCTTATTTCTTCAGAAGAAACTTTATTGATTTGAGTGATCGAGAAGTAATTTGCTCTGAGATGCATTCATTTGCATGGTGATGCTTGATTGTTGACTAGTTTAGATATGCAAATGACCTTGTTGATGAGGTCAAGGGTCAAGAGTTGTACTAGAGTTTAGTATTCGTGAAAATTTCCGACTGGCCTCTGCACGGACACGTCGTCTTTGACACGGATGCGTCTATAAACAGACAAACACAACACACACACACACACACACACACACACACACACACACACACACACACACACACACACTGACTGGCATCGCTTTTTCACAGTCCAGTAAATCTTTAGGAAAATTCAATCAATCTACTTGGTATCAAGAACGGTTGTCTTGATACCAGATGAAAGCAGCCAGGATTTTTGGAATGGGGGCACATATACCACTTTTAGTTTAAAAGTCTGCAAGCAAAAATTAACGTTAATCAAGGAATTCTTGGCGTATTCACACCCATATATATATATATATATATATATATATATATATATATATATATATATATATATATATATATATATATATATATATATATATATATATATATATATATATATATATATATATATCGATTCTGCTCCAATCATTCTGTTTAACCACCCACCGCAAAAAATATCCCTGTCAGAATAGGGGGGGTGCGGCCCTCTGTATCTACAGTATCTGTGGCTGTTCCAATGGATGGAAGTGGATTGCTCATTCAGAAATTGATGCACTACATCGACTTTTCTCATTGGGTTCAGTAACATTATATATAACTTTAGGCGCCCAGAATTATCTCATCTCTTAGCATCCGGTGCAGTTTTCTCGTGATATATAAAGTGTTTTTTCTGTGATCGAATGTTTTTTGCGAGTTGTTATTTTCAACTTTCAGCTTTTAACAGGCATGCTTGAATGAGTTGGATCCAGTTTTATATCTTCATCTATATAACGTTGTTGTGCATGTATTTTCCTTCTTCCTTTTGGCAAAACTTTCTAAAGCTGTCTAGGATGCGTTTCTATTTTTAAAATATTTTTTCAAAAGTTTTGCATTGATGACATGTCGTTATGTCACTTTAATCGAAATCACAGCGTGCATATAAATCGCATTTGCTTAATTAAAGCATAATACTTAGAAGTCAGGTTTTTAAAACAGTGAGGTAACTTTAAGATATTTATTTTTCTTTCTTTCCTAAAATTCGCCAACTACTTTGCAGTTTGTGTGCATAGTTTGCACGTTTGAAAATTAAACAATTTTGTCACGTTTTACCTACATCAGTGGCATAGCCTAGCCAGGTGTCCAGAATGGGGGGAGGGGGCAGGCGTCGACATTTTTCGGCCCAAAAGAGCTGATGAGCAAAAAATGTAATCGTTGCAATTGTTTTACAGTCTGGTGCATCTGATACTAAAACCACTCCCCACTCCCCCCCCCCAACTACTTACCGGTTTTGGACGAATCTCACGACCGGTCTCGGCCCGAATGGGACGCCCACCACCCCCCCGGTGGCTAAACCAACGGCATGCATTTCTAGGACTTATTGATTTAAATTGTGATTTGCCGTCCGTAGTTAGGCGCCTAGACGGTTGTTGTCTTGTTGTTGTTACAGAGACCAACCTTATTTCGAAAGTTGATGGGCGCCATGAAGTCGACCACTCTGACCCAGTCCAAGGAAACGCTTATGTCCGAACACGCAGAGGTCAACGGAGGTCAACAAAGGTCACAGATGCAGACGACCGAGCCGAAGCCGCTGGATAGGCAAGTCAAGTCTCTAGGTTTCTACTGTTCTACGATTTATACAAAATTTTTGTCTAAAGCTTTATTATTTTAAAAAAACATTATTCAATTTCTTGTTTGTTTATTGTGGAGTTTTTTAAAGGATTAATAATTTGTGTGTAGAAATCTTACTCGTGAGTGTAGCCGAGGTCTGTTTCTGTAGCTTGAATCGATCGGTTGAATTCGAGTCCATTGGAAGGATGAAGGGGAAACATGAATCTCCTGATGACGGTCATTTCCAGGTAAATGAGTTGAAAGACTAAGTTACTTTTATTATTATTATTATTATTATTATTATTATTATTATTGTTATTATTATTATTATTATTATTATTATTATTAGTAGTAGTAGTAGTAGTTGTAGTAGTAGTAGTAGTAGTAGTAGTAGTAGTAGTAGTAGTGGTAGTAAGTGGTGGTGGTGGTGGTGCAGTAGTAGTAGTAGTGGTAGTGGTGGTGGTGGTGGTGGTAGTAGTAGTAGTAGTAGTAGCAGCAGCAGCAGTAGCAGCAGTAGTAGTAGTAGCAGTAGCAGTAGTAGTAGTAGTAGTAGTAGTAGTAGTAGTAGTAGTAGTAGTAATAGTAGTAGTAGCAGCAGCAGCAGCAGTAGTATTAGTAGTAGTAGTAGTAGTAGTAGTGGTAGTAGTAGTAGTAGTAGTAGTAGTAGTAGTAGTAGTAGTAGTGGTAGTGGTAGTGGTAGTGGTAGTAGTAGTAGTAGTAGTAGTAGTAGTAGTAATAATCATTATAATAACAAGGTTTAGTTAAAGTGGTTCAGTAGGGTCTGTCTTGTGTGTGAGAACCATAATTATCCTGCAGTTAACCAGATACCTACATCTGTTTCAATGAGTCTGAAAAAATAAGATAATATAAAACAAGAACTAACAGCAGGATGGAAATAAAGTGGCTGAGGATGGAGTGGGGTGGGGTGGGGGGGGGGTTTAGGAGGGAAGTATTTTTATAATTTTTTATTATGCTAAATGAGTTGATAAAATGGGCTAATGACAGGATAGCAGCATGAAGCTTCCCATTTGATATGCATAGAGTGAACCTACCTATGGAGGGGTGTGGATCAGTGAGCAATGACCAGAAATTTTCCATTTTCCCCTTCAAATACCCCACTGCCCTTTTCCCAACTCTTCACAATTATCGATGCTTAGAGCATAGGCGCAAACTTGGATGAAAATACGGGGGCCTAGCCCCTCTACTTTCCCCTTCCCTACCCTAAGCCTCTCAAAAAGTGGTGGGCTGGAATTCTTCTCATCTAAGGGCACGAATCCTGGATTTGAGCTGTTTTGCTTGAGTTACCGGTAATTCTTTATCGTCTTTCAGATAATGGTAATCAGCGTTACGCGTAAGACAAAATATTTTTACTGTACAACTGAAACTTTTCCAGGGAGGAGACGATATAATGGATCTCAGTTCTCCGTTCGACCCTCTGAAGATTCAGTCGCCATCTGCCAAAGCGTTTGGTTACGCCGAGGTTTGAAGCAGTTTTCTGTCGTAATTTTGACAAAATTGCTTGATTGTAACATTTGTCAGTTTACGTTTACAATAGGCAACTTGTTTTTATCTGTGTGCATAGTGTACAGTAGGACTTCATTATAACACACTCGGTTATAACGAATCCTTGGTTTTAAAGTACTGCGCTGTACGGTCCCGTGTGATGCGCTACCGTATTGGATGCTATTGGATATATAACGTTCTCAGTTATATACAGACCCACTAAGTACGTTATAACGAAGTTCTACTGTTGGTCTGCAGAGGGCCCAGAGGCGTTGATGACCCTATACTCCGAAACCCTGGCTCCCCAATTCCAATTTGCACATTTGCCATTTTTCACCTTCTTAATTCTCAGATCTCTTAATATGGCATTGTAATGTAGCATTTGTATAGCGCCTCTTATATTAATATGCTCAGAGGCGAGAATGTCGGATATCCTAATTATCGCCCATTTGACTGATCTTTACGGTTGGACATGACTCTAATTCGGTTTGGATTCGGTGCGCCATCGGCCGATGCCCCGGGCATTTTGATAGTGGCGCCATAGAAGTTGATTGATTGATTGATTGATCGGATTGATTGATTGATCGATTGATTGATCGGATTGATTTATTAATTGATTGATTGATTGATTGATTGAATGCTACTCTGAAGGATTTTATAAGTTCTCCTCCTCCTCCTCCGCCGACAACAACAGCGACTCAACGGGTCCCGATGCTGCCGAGCAGCCTGAAGGCGAAGCTGAGCCCGGTGCTGCCCACGAGGCCCCAGGCGCTGATGACCCCCCGACCGACCGTCAACGGCGTCGCAGCGCCGACGACCGGTCCCTCGTCGGACGGAACGGAGACCATACGCGTCGTGGACATGACCAGCTCGGCGCTGTTCCCCAAGTCGTTCGGCAGCATCTTCAGCAGCATCAACAAGTCGGTCAGCACCGCCTTCAGCAACCTCATCTCCACCACCGGCGGCGGCGGGGGTGCCGACCCTGGTCACGCCGAACCTCTCCCCGCCCCCGGCGCCGGCGCCCCCTTTCAGTCGCGCGTCGTAGATCCCGGAGGCGGCGGCGGTCTCCTGGCGCGGTTCCAGTCTCTGTCTCCCATCGCTGGTCGGGGCGAACTGGTGCCCTCCGCGGCCTATCGAGGAGGAGGAGCAGCAGCGGCGCCACCGCCTCCCGCCGCAGCCCCTGCAGAGGCGCCTCCTCTAACCCAACAGCCGCTGTCGTCGTCATCGATGACGACCGGCTTAACACCGCAAGTGCCACTCCCTCCGCCGCCGCCGCCGCCGCCGCCGCCGCAGCACGTACGGTCGTACCCTCCGTCTCCCCTGCCGCAGCCTTGGACGCCGCGACCGCAGGTCAACCACTCGACCCCGGCCATTGGAGTGACGGTCCCAGGTGCCTTCGACAAGTTTGCCCCACAGCCGAACAGCGCTGCGTTTGGTGAGAGGAAAATAATTAGTAATTATTATTTTATGTTATTTCGATCAAAGCGTATCTCTCCAATGCAGGGTTTTCCTAACTTTTTGGAACTGCGACCCACTTCAGAGGACTTTGAAAATTCGGATTTTTAAAAAAATTTCAGCATTGACTTTAGCGCGGACCAGAGGGCTCCCTCGCATGGGCGTCTGCAGACATTTTTCCAGGGGGTGCAAAACAAGGTCTTGTGACGAAAGAAATGAAAAAAATTTCCAGAGAGGTGAATTTTTTCTATGTCGTTTTGCCTAGCTGGAGGCCTATAACTTTTGATACTTTAGAAGGAGCGACTAAATCTTTGAGCTATATTGATATCTTGCAGAAATTGATTGCTATTAAAATATATTTCCAATGACAATGGCATTTTTTATGTCGTTTTTATCTAGCTGTTTAGGCCAGGAGATCATTTGTATAAATCTTTGAGTTATATGGCCCAGGAGATCATTTGTATAGAGCGGCTCTGCTGAAGAATCACCCTTGCGTTCCGGTACAGTTTGATTTCTGTTTGCTTTTAATAGACGTCGGCGGAATTTCCCAGTCGGATTCGCTTGCATCGGCCCAGATCAGGGTGCCACATCATCATCATCATCACCACCACCACCACCATCATCAACAGGCGGCGGAGACCTCTTCGAAGCTGGTTCGAACGCTTCCAAGGCCATTCCAGCAGCAGCCCAGCAGCAGCAGCAGCAGCAGCGCTCGGCCACTGCGTTCGGCGGAGGGGGACTGCCTTATTCATCGACGCTGCCTCCTCGAATACCGGTTCCGCATCTTCTTCAACGAAACGCATCCGTTGAAACGCGTTCTTCCGACGGCGGACGAGTAGTAGGGTAGGGGTAGGAGGAGGATGCAGAGGGGGATCGTCGCCCACGCTCTTCTCCGCCGCCGCCGCCGCCGCCGCCGCCAACAAGCTCCCCCGCGACGAATACTACGGTTCCGCCAATCTGACCGGGCGATCGAGAACCCCGAGTCCGTCGCCGTCGCCCCCGCCGGACCCCGGGCCTCCGAGGAGGGGTCCACCGGGCCCCAGGAAGCTGCCGACGATGCCCCCGCAGAAGCCTTGCATCCTGAACCTCGTGAAGCCTCCCTCGACGACGACGGCGGCGGCGGGCGGCGGTTGACGACCGTATGCCCCACGTCCTTCCGTCGCCCATCTCGCAGCAGGCGTTCCGACTGCCGGGGGCCATCAATTTCCCGCAGCTGAACGCGTCGCCGTCTCACGGGCGGTCCCTGGCTGCGGCGGCGACGACGACCCCGGTGGACCACCAGCCCCACCCGACGGCGGCGGCGGCGGCGGCGAATACCGATCGGTTTCTGCAGTCGTCGTCGTCCTGGTCGCCGCTGTCGAACCTTCCGCGGTCGGTGAGCAGCCAACAGCTCGGGCAGAGGCACGGCGGGGACGGAGGCGGGGGCGCGAGGGAGGACCCGACGGCCCGTCATCACCCCGCGGCGGACCGTCGTCGCTACCCCAGCCAGCATCTCTACCCTACGACCGGATCTCAGCAGCAGCAGCAGCAACAGCACGAACCTCGCTACGCCCCCGTTCCCGACCGGCGCTCGGCTCTGACGGAGGACGCCGGGGACGACGACGACGACGACGACGATTACGATCGGTCTGCGGCCGCCACTCTGCCTCGCAGCTACAGGGGCGTCATGTACATGCCGCCGCCGCCGCCGCGACGGACTGGTCACTATTCAGGCAGCATGACGTCACTTCAGCATCATCATCATCACCACCAGCAGCACCATCACCAGAGGAAGTTGACGGCGAGACCAAACGACAGCGATTCGGAAGACGAGGACTGGTGCTAGCGGCATCTTCGGAGAGACCGGTCCAGTCCAGCAAACAAGACTTGCTCACACACACACACACACACACACACACACATACACACATACACACACACATACACACACACACAAATTTTACGAGTGTCGTTTTGAGTTTTCGGAGTGGTTTTCGACGATTTTCTCGTTTCTTTTTTTCTATTTTGTCGTCGAATGGTATTTTTCTCTTCGATAGCTGATCAGAACAATTATTATTATCCCCGAAACGAGAATGTGTAGGCGAGGCTTACGATGTTACGATTACGATGTGTTACTGTTGATATTCGTAATGTGTATTTACTTGCAGTTGGAATGGCCTGTGATTTGAGTTGTCCTATTCTTCCTTCCTTTCGATCGTGCATTTTTGGCCCTTGCTTGTTCCAGCTCTGAGACAGTCGCCTTAAATTTTATCCTCATTCTGTCCTTTCATTTAGAGAGAAGATGGCAGACTGGGTAACGCGCTGGAGCGTCAGGCTGATGGAGCGGGTTCAAGCCCCGTTAGCGCCCCTAGTGGCTTTCACACAAGCCTCCTATAAGCCACCGTAAATCACACTAAGGTTTTTTATTGACACCTATAATAGCAATTACTGAAACCTATAACTTATCGTAGCAGAAAAGGCCTACACAGACCAGACCCAACTGTGAAATGAATTGCACTTCTAGGAATTTTTGTCTCTATGTTGTTGTTGTTGCTGTTGTTGATGTTGTTGTTGTTGTTGTTGTTGTTAGTGAAGAGTTTATTTTGAAATACGTGTTAACCGACAGCGCCAACTCGATGATCTCTCTAGCTGTCTGTCCAGGGTTTAATCTAGGCCGTTTCCGGGGTGGGAATTGCCCTCCCCCCCGGAAATTTCAAATTCCCTCCGCCCGGAAATTTTTGCACACTACATCAACTAACAGCAGCCCCCTAGCAGAATTTCCCCGGCTTTGTCAGTCCCCCCCGCCTTTGTCAGTTCTCCCTCCCCGGAGTCCAGGAGTCTAGATTAAACAGTGTCTGTCCAGTTTCTTTCTCGTGTCGCGATCGAATTCCGTTGAAGACGACTTCTTCTTGTTGGGTTGTCGTTCACAGTTTCGACTGACTTGATTAACTTGAACAGATTCTTTTTGTTGAACTTTTATTTATCGTTGACTTTTCCTGGGCGCTTGCAATCGCTGGTATTCGATTGTCATCGCCCAGATCAGTTCTGTCGATTATTTCATCTGCATCATCTATCCATCTATCAGTTTCTCAATTGAATGTTTAAGTATCTTTTTTGAAAATCCTATGACGTGGTTTTTGTGGAGTGAAAGACGAAGGTTGTTGTTGTTTGTTGTAAAGATGATGACGATGATGATGACGATGGAGACAATGACGACGACGATGATGATGATGTTTTCATAAAGCCGGTAGTTCAAACTGATCTTGTATTTTATTGAGACTTATCGATTATTGCGGTGTTAGTTTATTATGCTAAGTCCATTTAGTTTCGTATTTCATAGTTCGTTCAAACATAAAACAGCTCCTATAGTTAACATTTTTGATTCGTTGTGCGGTAACGAGAAAGGCGCGAGAACAAGCTATAGAGTGAAGTGCCTCGAATGCCAGACGATCCAATCCAAATGGGGCGACGCTGGCAGGGGCGTAACAGGAAATTTGGGGGTATGATGTAATTAGGCGGGGGGTATAAATTTTTAAAAAACTTCGAAAATCTTAAAAAACACATTACAATTTTAAGGTAGTCTGATTTTGGGGGTATATATATAACGATATACCCCCGTCGCTATACGCCCCTGGGCGCTGTTTTTTAGCTGCGTGGGTCTAATCCAGTCTACGCCCCTGGGCGCTGTTTTTAGCTGCTCGTTGTGATGCTTATATATATATATATAGGCATCGACTGGGCTTCAATCGGTGCAAATATGAATGTCTCCAACGACACCACAAATTTTTTAGCCTAAAAATTTGGACTAGAAAAAATCCATGGACTATAGTCCATTGTATAGATTTTTAACCCTTTAAAAAGTCAGACACCTGATAGATATCCAAAATGCGGGCCCAATTTTTCGAGGCGACCCAAAAAGACGTGAAAAAATCGATATTTCACCCAAAAATTTCGATATTTAGAACCCTAAAACGCTTTGCAGTGATGTCAGTGGACTAGAAAAATCCGTCACTTTCCACCCTATTCATGTGTCTATATTGCAAAATCTAATAATGGTGGCTATACATTGTATAGATTTTTAACCCTTTAAAAAAGTCAGACACCTGATAGATATCCAAAATGCGGGCCCAGATTCCTTGTAGGCATCGACTGGGCTTCAATCGGTGCAAATATGAAGGCCCTACGACACCACAAATTTTCGCTCAAATTTCGGAAAAAATCCATGGACTATAGTCCATGGAAATTTTTCGGGCGACCCAAAAAGTCATGTCGATATTTCACCCAAATTTCTATTTAGAACCCTCAAACGCTTTGCAGTGATGTCAGTGGACTAGAAAAATCCGTCACTTTCCACCCTATTCATGTGTCTATATTGCAAAATCTAATAATGGTGGCTATACATTGTATAGATTTTTAACCCTTTAAAAAAGTCAGACACCTGATAGATATCCAAAATGCGGGCCCAGATTCCTTGTAGGCATCGACTGGGCTTCAATCGGTGCAAATATGAAGGCCCTACGACACCACAAATTTTCGCTCAAATTTCGGAAAAAATCCATGGACTATATAGTCCATGAAAAATTTTCGGGCGACCCAAAAATTCATGTCGATATTTCACCCAAATTTCTATTTAGAACCCTCAAAGGCCTTGCAGTGATGTCAGTGGACTAGAAAAATCCGTCACTTTCCACCCTATTCATGTGTGTCTATATATTGCAAAATCTAATAATGGTGGCTATACATTGTATAGATTTTTAACCCTTTAAAAAGTCAGACACCTGATAGATATCCAAAATGCGGGCCCAGATTCCTTGTAGGCATCGACTGGGCTTCAATCGGTGCAAATATGAAGGCCCTACGACACCACAAATTTTCGCTCAAATTTCGGAAAAAATCCATGGATCCATGGAAATTTTTCGGGCGACCCAAAAAGACTTGTCGATATTTCACCCAAATTTCTATTTAGAACCCTCAAACGCTTTGCAGTGATGTCAGTGGACTAGAAAAATCCGTCACTTTCCACCCTATTCATGTGTCTATATTGCAAAATCTAATAATGGTGGCTATACATTGTATAGATTTTTAACCCTTTAAAAAAGTCAGACACCTGATAGATATCCAAAATGCGGGCCCAGATTCCTTGTAGGCATCGACTGGGCTTCAATCGGTGCAAATATGAAGGCCCTACGACACCACAAATTTTCGCTCAAATTTCGGAAAAAATCCATGGAAATTTTTCGGGCGACCCAAAAAGTCATGTCGATATTTCACCCAAATTTCTATTTAGAACCCTCAAACGCTTTGCAGTGATGTCAGTGGACTAGAAAAATCCGTCACTTTCCACCCTATTCATGTGTCTATAGGCCTATTGCAAAATCTAATAATGGTGGCTATACATTGTATAGATTTTTAACCCTTTAAAAAAGTCAGACACCTGATAGATATCCAAAATGCGGGCCCAGATTCCTTGTAGGCATCGACTGGGCTTCAATCGGTGCAAATATGAAGGCCCTACGACACCACAAATTTTCGCTCAAATTAATGGTGGCTAAAAAATCCATGGACACCTGATAGATATATAGTCCATGGAAATTTTCAGGCGACCCACAAAAAAGACGTGTCGATATTTCACCCAAATTTCTATTTAGAACCCTCAAACGCTTTGCAGTGATGTCAGTGGACTAGAAAAATCCGTCACTTTCCACCCTATTCATGTGTCTATATTGCAAAATCTAATAATGGTGGCTATACATTGTATAGATTTTTAACCCTTTAAAAAAAGTCAGACACCTGATAGATATCCAAAATGCGGGCCCAGATTCCTTGTAGGCATCGACTGGGCTTCAATCGGTGCAAATATGAAGGCCCTACGACACCACAAATTTTCGCTCAAATTTCGGAAAAAATCCATGGACTATAGTCCATGGAAATTTTTCGGGCGACCCAAAAAGTCTTGTCGATATTTCACCCAAATTTCTATTTAGAACCCTCAAACGCTTTGCAGTGATGTCAGTGGACTAGAAAAATCCGTCACTTTCCACCCTATTCATGTGTCTATATTGCAAAATCTAATAATGGTGGCTATACATTGTATAGATTTTTAACCCTTTAAAAAAGTCAGACACCTGATAGATATCCAAAATGCGGGGCCCAGATTCCTTGTAGGCATCGACTGGGCTTCAATCGGTGCAAATATGAAGGCCCTACGACACCACAAATTTTCGCTCAAATTTCGGAAAAAATCCATGGACTATAGTCCATGGAAATTTTTCGGGCGACCCAAAAAGTCATGTCGATATTTCACCCAAATTTCTATTTAGAACCCTCAAACGCTTTGCAGTGATGTCAGTGGACTAGAAAAATCCGTCACTTTCCACCCTATTCATGTGTCTATATTGCAAAATCTAATAATGGTGGCTATACATTGTATAGATTTTTAACCCTTTAAAAAAGTCAGACACCTGATAGATATCCAAAATGCGGGTCCAGATTCCTTGTAGGCATCGACTGGGCTTCAATCGGTGCAAATATGAAAGGCCTACGACACCACAAATTTTCGCTCAATTTTCGGAAAAAATCCATGGACTATAGTCCATGGAAATTTTCGGGCGACCCAAAAAGTCATGTCGATATTTCACCCAAATTTCTATTTAGAACCCTCAAACGCTTTGCAGTGATGTCAGTGGACTAGAAAAATCCGTCACTTTCCACCCTATTCATGTGTCTATATTGCAAAATCTAATAATGGTGGCTATACATTGTATAGATTTTTAACCCTTTAAAAAAGTCAGACACCTGATAGATATCCAAAATGCGGGGCCCAGATTCCTTGTAGGCATCGACTGGGCTTCAATCGGTGCAAATATGAAGGCCCTACGACACCACAAATTTTCGCTCAAATTTTCGCTCAAAAAAAATCCATGGACTATAGTCCATGAAAATTTTTCGGGCGACCCAAAAAGTCATGTCGATATTTCACCCAAATTTCTATTTAGAACCCTCAAACGCTTTGCAGTGATGTCAGTGGACTAGAAAAATCCGTCACTTTCCACCCTATTCATGTGTCTATATTGCAAAATCTAATAATGGTGGCTATACATTGTATAGATTTTTAACCCTTTAAAAAAGTCAGACACCTGATAGATATCGAAAATGCGGGTCCAGATCCCTTGTAGGCATCGACTGGGCTTCAATCGGTGCAAGTATGAAGGCCCTACGACACCACAAATTTTCGCCCAAATTTCGAAAAAAACCATGGACTATAGTCCATGAAAATTTTTCGGGCGACCCAAAAAGTCATGTCGATATTTCACCCAAATTTCTATTTAGAACCCTCAAACGCTTTGCAGTGATGTCAGTGGACTAGAAAAATCCGTCACTTTCCACCCTGTTAATGTGTCTATATTGCAAAATATAATAATGGTGGCTATACATTGTATAGATTTTTAACCCTTTAAAAAAGTCAGACACCTGATAGATATCCAAAATGCGGGCCCAGATTCCTTGTAGGCATCGACTGGGCTTCAATCGGTGCAAATATGAAGGCCCTACGACACCACAAATTTTCGCTCAAATTTCGGAAAAAATCCATGGACTATAGTCCATGGAAATTTTCGGGCGACCCAAAAAGTCATGTCGATATTTCACCCAAATTTCTATTTAGAACCCTCAAACGCTTTGCAGTGATGTCAGTGGACTAGAAAAATCCGTCACTTTTCCACCTATTCATGTGTCTATATTGCAAAATCTAATAATGGTGGCTATACATTGTATAGATTTTTAACCTTTAAAAAAAGTCAGACACCTGATAGATATCCAAAAAATGAAGGCCCAGATTCCTTGTAGGCATCGACTGGGCTTCAATCGGTGCAAATATGAAGGCCCTACGACACCACAAATTTTCGCTCAAATTTCGGAAAAAATCCATGGACTATAGTCCATGGAAATTTTTCGGGCGACCCAAAAAGTCATGTCGATATTTCACCCAAATTTCTATTTAGAACCCTCAAACGCTTTGCAGTGATGTCAGTGGACTAGAAAAATCCGTCACTTTCCACCCTATTCATGTGTCTATATTGCAAAATCTAATAATGGTGGCTATACATTGTATAGATTTTTAACCCTTTAAAAAGTCAGACACCTGATAGATATCCAAAATGGGCCCAGATTCCTTGTAGGCATCGACTGGGCTTCAATCGGTGCAAATATGAAGGCCCTACGACACCACAAATTTTCGCTCAAATTTCGGAAAAAATCCATGGACTATAGTCCATGGAATTTTTTCCAAAAAGTCGACCTATTTAGAAAAAGTCATGTCGATATTTCACCCAAATTTCTATTTAGAACCCTCAAACGCTTTGCAGTGATGTCAGTGGACTAGAAAAATCCGTCACTTTCCACCTTATTAATGTGTCTATAGGCCTAGGCCTCTCCGCACCGTAGGAGACCGCGCATTTCATGTGGCTGACGCTAGGGTCTGGAACGGCCTACCTCCATTCGTTCAACTTTCCTCTTCGCTTAACATTTTTTAAAAAAGAAGCTAAAAACTTGGTTGTTTCGCACTAGTTATGAACTTTAACTCGATCTGTAATGTGTTCACGGAGCCCACCTGTGGACAAGTCACCACAATAATCTGAACGCTACTTACTTAGTTACTTACCCAGGCCTATTGGCAATATAATCATGGTGGCTATAGGCCTACATTGTGTAGATTTTTAAAACCTTTAAAGCAATCAGACACCTGATAGACATCCAAAATGCGGGTCCAGATTCTATAGGCAATTGAATTAGAATGATTTCAAACATTCTAATTGTTATAGCATTATTATTTTTAACAGTTTACATTATGAACGAAAGTGATTTTACAGTTGGGAGTCGCCACATCAAGGGGAATTGCGACAGTATAAAGGTTGAGAACCGCTGTTCTAGCGAATGCCCATGACGTTAATAAATAAATAATATCTATGCATACAACTATTAAATTTCGCCCCTAGCGAATGCCTGTGAAACTACAACATATCGCACTTCTAGACGAAAATCAAATTATCACTTCGTTGTCGTCGTCACCGTGGGACAGTCTATCTAATAATTATAATCTGAACTTCTATAGCGCCACTTTATAGTGCACAGAACCGTCAGCCGATGGCACACAATCAAATCATAGTGATGCTCGCCCAGCCGCAATTTTTTTAGCACTATTATATTTAGACAGTGAGCTCCGGTACGTAATTCTAGAGACTTCAATAATGATTTCTTACTTAACGGCCAAAAAACTGTAGTACAACTCCCATGTATCGATTACGTTAACACTCCACCCTCCCATACCCCGTCACTTAAAAATTCTCAAAGGTTGTGCGCAAATCCCAAGACCGACCCAGTTAGAATAGGGGGTGGCCCACCCCGTGTTATGTAACCTATGCAGTGTAGTGTCTCACAGACTTAGCCAAATTTGATGCAGCTCTTGGCCCCTAGGCTCAAACTTGAGCATGTTCCTGACCCCCCCCCCCTTAACACCATCACGATCTATGGAGATAAGAACAAAGCATCGTCTAAATAGGTTTAATAAAGCAGAGCAGTTAGCATGGCTGCATCACTATGTATCAAAGGAGAAAATAGGTTAGCACAGAAATTATTATGCAGAACCTGAATTAATATTAGGCTTCAAAGTTGCACAAAGTTTAAGCATAATTCAAATCAAAGCAGCAACTGATACGAAAGAAAAGAGACAGATTATAATAACTACAGTACTGTATACTAGCATTAAGTCCTTATGCGCTGGTGAGAACCGATGTCGCTCATTTGCAAATAGACTACGGATGTCGAGAAACAGCCATCGGGAATACAAATCTAATTGAAAACGCAAACGGTTCCTCCTTCTGAAAACCCTAGTCCATGACAGCACAGCACAAGTAGGTGGGTAGACGCGACGATTTCGAGCATTTCACAGCAGCGAAGAGAGTGTATTTGATTTGTCTAGACCAAGTGGATGTCATCTTGGTTCTGGCCAGCAGGGTATAGAGGTCCCCAGTTCATTCCATCAAGAATCAAATACTAGTGATTCTGCTCAATCGAGACATTAATAACACCTAATACAGTATTATTTCAAATGGCAAAAAAGCATATTTCACAGCTAAGTAATTCTCTAGAGATACACATACAGAACATATGATAAATATAAAATATAGAGCCATCCATAAAGTACGTTCGTAGAAAAGGCATATTTTCATAACCCGCGGCCTGTTGAGTCCCATACATTTTTTGGACCCCTTCCCTATGCATACTAACAAATTAGCTACTCTACCCCCTGCCCCAAATCTGGTTGAAAAAATACATTTTAGCCAGTCAACAAAATTTTTGCTCTACTATTAAATTATAGTTTTGTAATATCACTATCTTAATATCGTGTTTAGTAACCCTTTGGACAATTTTCATGACCCTCTGTTTGCTAATGAGAAAGTAATCTTGTTCAAATATAATGTTTGTAAATAACCAGTCTTCTACCCGAGCGGTTTTTAATTGTTACGTAGGTTACATATATAAATTTGTGCATATGGCCGCATTCAGTCGAGGCTCTCCCCTCCCCATCCGTACCCAAAATCTACTAAATCCAACACCCCTCAGTGCATACGTACTACATGGGTGGACCCTATAAATACATTTCTGAGTAAAGTAATTTTTTCCAAATAACCGATAAAACAAGTAAAAAGTGACAAAGAAATTAATGTAAATATGAAATATCATTATCTAACTTAAATATATTAAAATCAAACAAATAGAAAAAGACAACAATCTATATAAATATATGTCGACATGTACACTGTTTTACTATGACATATCAAACTGCCAATCTTCAATTGGTCATGTCACACCGAAGATGACTTTGTACATGCAACCAATCTCACTGGGCATAGAATAAAATAACCAATTACTTCTTAGCTTTTTTATAATAAACTGAAAATTGTCTAACTCTGCCACAAAGATGTTCAATGCGACACGGGGCACGACAATTCTGAGTTTGAAATAAAGTGATCGTTGAGAATTGATTTGAAATAATGCGATCATTGTAAATAAAGCAGAACCAATTATAAAGTGCAGATTACATAAAATTTACAATTACTCATGCAGGAATGTATATATATATATAATATATGTATATATCATGGTCTAATGACTACTGTATTAACATACAGCCAAAATCAAAGTCACGTCAAATCCAACGGACATCACCTGACGATATCCAGTTTCACAACAAATCAATATCTAGAATGTTCACATCGCTAAGAGGTTGACACGAAAATACATAAACTCCACCAGCAAACATAAATTCAATAGGAATACTTTCAGAATAAAGCTTAGAAACTAAATGGAGACTTGTGCAAAAGATCGCTAAATAACAGCGTAGAAAAATTTCAGTAGAAAATGGGACTTCATTCACAGCTAAAGGATAATTTAAACATGACAATATCACCAACACTTGTGTCAAAAAACACACCCAAGCACAGCTAAAGGATAATTTAAACATGACAATATCACCAACACTTGTGTAAAAAAAACACACCCAAGTCTTGGCTAATATATATATATATATATATATATATATATATATATATATATATATAAATATATCATATCTTATATCATATCTTAGAGTAAAGAATACAAATTCAACTAAAAACAACATAAATTATTCAACCACTACAAAAACTACAAAACACTACCGATTGGGACGACCAAAACCTGGGTCATGAAATTCTATCAAATCATTGAATAAATATCTAAAATTTTGTTCTCTGATGATCTGTTGTTTCAATTGGCCATGTACAATTTCCGACAAAGTTCCCGACAGTCAACAAAAGCACCAGTCACCGCTTCGACTGAAGGCGGATTTCACGTACACGTATGTGGAAACTACTTGCTCTAGAGCACAACACTTTAGGAGCAACGTTCTAATTCTGCTCTTTCCAATTTGGCTAACAGAGCAAAAACAACTGCAAATGTCTGGAAAAAATAGATTTTAGACAAAAAACTGGCAAACAATTCTGCACACAAGATTCACTTTTGATCAGGCTGAAAGTATTGAAGGATTGAATCGTACGTGAAAACAATTCCTTTTGATGACTTCGTTATTTGAAGTTACAGGAGAAATTGTAAAATTTTCACGATCGTGCAGCTCACACAATAAAAGCAGTGCCAAAACCTGTCAGGACAACGGTACAAGAATTCAGACATGTTCTGCACATCATGCCTCATTTTAACATTGGCCTGATATTGGATGCCAAGTGATCCACATGTCACTGTGGTGACAACCTATGCTTCACAACCAGGGGCTGGAATTCCTTGCTCACTCACCATCTAGCCCCCGGTTGTCAAGTCATCACAAAATACTTTAAGTACAGCGCAAAATGGTGTGTTTAAACAAAATCAACAACGAAACAATCGCATTCAACTGGAATTCAGGTACACTTATCCTTCTTCTGAACAGATTTCTTTTTCGGAGGGGGACAAAAAAAAAGTTCAAACTCTGCTTAAACAGAGCAGCAAATTTATGACAACAAGATACAATAGATTAAAGTCATGGTCGCCATTAAAGATCAAATATTCACAAGAAACACTAGAACATTATGCAGCTAAAATGCATGCAATCAACAAACATCATAGATCCATTAAAAACATAACATTGTTATGTTCTACATGAGGAAAACCATATAAATGCACACACACACACACAATGTTGCATAAATATAATATATATATATATATATATATATATATATATATATATATATACATATATGGGTGTGTGTGTGTATCTATGTATTGCAAACACATTTTACAGTAATAATTTTGAGGATTTAGTGAATTCACAGATAAACAAAGACTTTCAGTAGAAGAGGAATAACTTTTGGAAAGCAGAGAGACTGATCGAGGGACTGATTCTCAAGCAAATGTGTCTCTGCGATGTCTACGTCAGCGGACTCTTCTCGCTCAGCGACATCTGATCAAACAACGCGCTTTCCTAATAAAAAAACAACAACAGCACAAACCATCTCAGAAACAGAGCAAATACAAAATCTGGACGTAGTGAATAATAATAATAATAATTAGAAAATAGAAACGGTGAAATATTTAATTGCCAGACGGGGTGCATTTCTGTCAAATCCTGCTCTATGACAAACGAAGAAAGACATGTTAGCCTCACACACTCAATCATCAAAGCCCGCATTTAAATAAATTCTAAACATACGTACATAACAGCAACATTGGTAAAGTAGTCCCCACTGCGTGCAGTATCAGGTGCCTTATCATCTTGTTAACCTATAGGAGTATCCAGAACAATCTCTATGGTCACTGATCTATGCCCACCCACCAGCAAGAAATCTGCTTCTGCCATTGGTGTCTATTAATAGACGACAATGGTTTCTATGGTTTCTGCCCACCAGTGGGCGGAGCAACCGGATTTTGTTGGTAAACACTGGATACCCCTATTAGTAGTAGTAGATATTCTGTTACACTCTCTCCTATATAAACATGCCAACTTCAAACAAAATTCCTAAATGCTTTCGTTTACATTATTGCGTTAACTTCCACACTTCCACTGAAAGTCATACTTTTCCTCTTCTTGGATACGGTGAAAACTTTCCAAAAAAGCGCGCCTTCTTCTTAAAGTCGACTGCGTCGAATTCGTCCTCTTCTCCATCGTCCAGGGCACATGTATCCACACCCGGGAGCTCTCCATCTCTTCCACCGGTTGATTCAATGAGTTTCGTGTATTTATATTCCAACCTTAAATATAAAAAAACACAAATTCAAAGGCAACAGCTGCAGAACATAAATAGGTTCTCTGATATAGAAAGCTCTACAAACAGACTATAAATAGTTATTGAACAAACAGTCTGTCGCAATCGACTTCAATCCGTATGCAAATCAGATTAACTTATTGGACTTGAAAATGGAGGCTGGATACGATTTAAATAAAGTAGCGCCCATTGACTGATGTCAAGAACTAAAATGGTGCTATAGAAGTTCAACGATGATAATGATGATGATGATGATGATGACATAAAGCAATAACATCCCATGTCAAATACCATTCAGAAAACAACAGAACTTTCATATACTTACACATAAACACATATACACGGTGAGTCAAAATAAAACATTACCATACATAATATTATTTATATAATTAGGCAACATTTTATTCTGACTTGCTGTGTGTGTGTGTGTGTGTGTGTGTGTGTATATATATAGAGTTACAAGATTAAAAAATCAATATGTTATCTCTCACTTTCTGTTCTTCATCCAGCAATAGCAGACGGTGATGCAAAGGATCAAGCCAAGAAGAACAACGACCGGAACGAGAATGACAACGACCTTGAGCTGAAAGTCAATGCCAATTCTCAATCAAAAAAAATCAGTCAGTCAATCAATCAACATCCATGGCAAAAACACAGCTACAGACAAAATCATCAAACATGCAATGATGAAAATCTACAGAACAACGGTGCCTTAACGGTGTATTCTGATTAGATTACAAACCCATAGCGGCCAATTGTCCTGCCAGAACAGGCTGCACTTGACCAATTCGATGCTGACTGCATCTGGGTAACATAACCTGAATAACAGAACCAAGTTAACATGTTAATCATATTATAAATGAATAAATTCGTTATTCTTTTATTAAAAATAAAAATTAACCCTATAACCCCTTAACTGAGGATCCCAAATTAACAGCTAAAACAGGTTTAAACCAACAGTGTAGTGTACTTGGTTCCCATTGCACATAGATCCAAAGAATGTGGCGGTTTATGGGTTAAGACACTTCTCGCCATGAATGAAAGACTCAGGCTCCTCACTTCGTTGGTTTTTTAATGACTCGTTGTTGGCCGCTGATGCACATCTCCTTGAATTCTGAGTAATCGTCCTTGGAACAGCGCGGACAAGCGTGCACCGATGTCCAGAGAAAGAGAAAGTTGCACCCGTCGCACGTTCCGTCCGGACAGTGCGACGGAAGACTGAGAACGCCGTCTTTGGACGCGTCTTTCGTGTCGCAGCGCAGCGTGATAACCGTCCGACGTCCGTTGCGACACGCTTTGGTGGCCCTGAAAAATATCGACAAACGCAATAATGGCAGGCAAACTGTAACGCTATTCAAGGGTCGGCTACTGGTAAAGCAACTTGGGCAATTGCCTTCAATCAGTGGTCATAAAAAGTGAATCAGTAACAAGAACAGCATTAGCATGGTCACATCACAGAAGCTGGCATTCCAAGGGTTAATTGCATTGGCAGGACTTGCTTTCCAAGAGTCAATAACTTCAAAATTGATGCATTGTAAGTACAAGAAATACTAAGACAACCATCAACAAATACACCATTTGCCTTTTATTGAAGGTCAAAAATAAATACAAATATAAATATAAAATCATAGAAAACCATAGAAAATCTTCTGGTGCTTGATATAAGAAGTATATCAATAAACTTACGCCTCAGCCATGAATATAAAATGAATGTCGGTCTGGCGAGCTGAAATAGTTCAACCACAACAATCAGTTTCAGCAAAATTAAGCAATTCGTGAACTCGAGCTAGCCACAACGACTAAATGCGGCAAAATATCTGTTGAGAACCTTAGCACTTCTACTCCTTTCTTCCCACTTTGCTTCAATTTCTACGTAAGGTCTTTTAAAAATCAAGTCCTGGCATTGAAAGACAATTTCTGAAATTAATTGACAAACACGACATGCAGTAATGTTGACAATCAATAAGTACGGTCTCATCGTCCATCATGAAATGATCTGCGACACTCGATACAACCAAAGATCCAAAAAATGCAGTAAATTTTGCAGAAGCCTCAAAAATCCCATTAAAAATATTGCATGGCTGATTTTCCTCCTTATAGCCCATGGCCAACAGAAATTTCTACGGGAGTGTGTGTGTGAGAGAGAGAGAGAGAGAGAGAGAGAGAGAGAGAGAGAGAGAGAGAGAGAGAGAGAGAGAGAGAGAGAGAGAGAGACTTACTAGTGTTATCGTCTGAATAGAACTTGGCCTCTTTCATCATCTCTGTTATGTTGTACTTTTCTGGTTTATTAGTAACGGCAAGAAGGACATCGCTGAGACTGCAAATCCAAAGAAAAACTATGTAAAATGAAACAACAGAATTCCAGATGAATTAACAATTTCCAAAATCCGATAACATCTCAGTCATACTTTGGAAGGCACGGGCAGAATAAATCTTGCACATGAAAGGCATTTAGAATTTACAAGTCACGATAATATGACAGCAATGATGACAACAACGATGATGATGACAACGATGATGATGATGAACATAGATATTGTTCCTTGAATGTAATGGCTCATATACCTGAGTGGATTGATCGAAACAGGTGGTGCTGGATCGCCAGGACTACTTGGGAGTATGGTACTACGACATACAGGGAGCAGATATGCCAACGAATCCTCAATTTCACTGTCCTACATTCAACATTAAACCAAATAAATGATAAATAAATAAATAAATAAATAAATAAATAAATAAATAAATGATAAAACATAATATGATACAGCTTACATAGCTAGTCAAACAGCACACCAGAGATGAAATACAACTATTCTTTATTCTTTATTTTAAAAAATTGGTCAAACCTAAGTTAACATTTTCAGTTAATCTTTGGTTCATATATATTCTATATATTATATATATATATATATATATATATATATATATATATATATATATATATATATATATATATATATATGCATATGCAAAGCTTTCTAATATCCCACCATTTGATCTTTGCTGACGTTGCTGTAGCACATTGCCAATGGCGTGTTGGCAGTTAGGTCATGATAACATAGAGATATGTTGAAAGTGTGATAGTATTTGTAGCCGCTTGTAGTGAACAGGTGGGGACCTTCTATGGTGTGGACCCTAGAGATATAAAACATACAACTTATAATTAAACTAATACAACCAGGTCATGATACACGAATACAACAACGATGATGATGATGATGATGATGATGATGATGATGATGATGATAGTGCAACATAACCAACCAGAAAAATAACTCTGCATGACTGAAAACTAATTTGTGTTCTGTTCTGTTCATGATTTGAGACTCGGATGGATCGGATTTGTTTGCATCCATCTGTCCCAAAGGTTCGGTAATCCAATCGTAGGATTAGAATTCTATCCAGTCTCCAATCACTGCTGCCACAACATGTACTTTCTTTCAATATCCACACAACAAGCCATGTTAATGAACCTTCAAACAGGTTTCCAAGTTCTGCCCATTTGCTCCTCAGCAGGACCCCGACTACATTGGCCTAAGCATTATCCACAGATTCTCAAAATACTCTCGCCCTGTCAAGCTCAGTGCCCACGTGATACTTTTTCAGCAATAGTGCTACATAAATTACCATAGAATTAAATATACAGATAACCACATAAGTCAACTAAACAATTCCCATTAGTAAGTGGCCACAATGGGGCTTCAATTGCTCCATTATAACGAATAGAAAGCCACAAAAGCATTTATCTTCATCAAGTGACGTCTTCAATTTGGCACTTGAGGCAACATTGGACTTGAAGTACTCTTTTAAAGTACTCTTTTAACAAAAGCAAAGGCAGCACTTTGTCACTCATTTTAAACATCAAGTGCCAATGGACTTTTCACTAATAAAATAAATGCCCAGATTATATATATATATATATATATATATATATATATACACAATTATATATATATATATATATACACACACACAATATATATATATATATATATATATATATATATAAAATATCTAGATAAGAGCCTTAGAGTCATAGATAACTGAAAACTACCATCACTACTTCAGTCATCAAACTTTCAAATGCCTTTACTAGAAACCTGCAATTATTATAAAGAGAAACAATACTGAGACTTGGTTGCAAACAATTTACAATTATCTACGGGATATGACTTGCCAACCAGGATGTAAACCCAGAATTGGATCGGTTATTTTCAGTAAAGTGCAGTGTGTGTCTGGGCGTACGTGGGTGGATGTTGAGTACACTGTCTGGTGAAATTTTGCATACAAATCGACATAGAGATTTACTGGTACTCAAGAAGAATGTTGACTGACTAAGGTTAAACAATGGCTTCAAATGGCTCTGCATACCAAATATAATCACTTGACATTGAGGACCAATAAATCCAAAACAGCCAAAGATTCATGAATTTAAAAATGCAAATCATATTAGCTATACAGGGTGGCACAAAAAACCCCAGACTAGTCACATTTAGGTTTGCATTTAATACAGTCCGTTTTTTTGTGCCACCCTGTACATTCATGATTAATTATTCATGCAACCACTGTTTAGGCTAACTAGCCAGGCACACAAACAAAACACACACACACACAGAGTACTTTACTGTTGTTAGAGATACCAACAACATCAGTGACTTCGATTCAAAATTAATGCATACAGGGCTCAGAAAACCAAATCCTAAGCATTTTCACAAGGCTCTAAAGCAAATCATGATGCAAAAACACAAAAATATAAATTTAGACAAGGCCCATAATTAATTAATGCTTCAGTATTGATGTCTTATTATCACTTGCATACATAATTAACCACAGAAAGGCTTGGCTGGGGCACTCTGTGAAGAACTTCTATAGAGCCATTGCTTACCCTGCTAGAGCAGAGAAGTCGTAAGTGTTGTTTCCACTTTTGAACGTACAACGGTTGATGCACGTTGTCTTCCTGTATGGCTCGAGACCCTCTCCGCACTCGACGCACGACTCTGCACCCCAAGCGTTGACCCCGCGAACCACTGTATTGGGGCGACAGCTGACGCATTCGGTGGTGTTGGGGTCAACGAACGTACCCTCCGGACACGGAATGCACCTACAAGATTCAACTCAACACTAGTCTTCAAAAGCAAAAAGGCACAGACATTCAAACTTAATAAATAATAATAATAATAATAATAATAATAAATAATAATAACAACAATAATAATAATTAAAACTTAATAATATTACTTGATAATAATAATAGTTGATAATTATATATATGCATATATATTTATATATATATATATATATAATTATGCATATTATATAGCACTAGCACCATTTTGATTAACCCTAGGTATCAATCAATGGTATTTCAAATCCTAACCATAAAAGACCAGGTTAATACAGACTTCAATCAGTGGGAGACAGCAAGACATCCAAGGAGGAAAAGCCATGGAGGAAAAGCCATCTGAAAGAGAGGAATTTTGAGCCTCGATTTAAAAATGCTCTTTTCAATGGAACGAAGTTCAAAGCATTTTGTCTACACTCCATCATACCTGTCTTCTATAATTCCTTTTGGGCAAGACTTGCAGTGATCGGCGCCGCCGACCTCCGTGTTGGTGACGCTGATGACGTAGATCTTTGCCGTGTCGGCAAGTCGGTTCGTGTAGAGCGTCAGGTCGTCGTCCTCTACCGAAAGCTGCTGAAAACTCCACGAGAAATTAGTGGCCGTATCACTGGTGACGTTATACCTAGAAAAAAAGAATCGTCAAAATATCGAGAAATGAGATTCTCTCTCTGTACGACATAATGAATGTCTTTCTGCAATTCTAACCCACAGATGTATCACTAATGACATTATTTTCTTTATTTACAAGGTGCAGTGTTAAGATTCTAGCCACACAATCGAAGGGTAGCAGATCCGAATCTAACCCTAACCGCTGCGTAGGTGACCTTGGGCAAGATGCTCACCCAAACATGCTTCACACTTACAATTGAATGGCTGGGGTGGAATAAGGAGGTAACTGCATCCGAACCCCCCCCCCCATCCAATGGTTTGAGTATCAATAACAACAAGAGTGGTAACTGCATTTACTTCCTTATTCCTCTGGGCCCTTCAATTGACAACCTCACCATTAAGGTGGTAACTGCATTTAACTCCTTATTCCACCCAACCATTCAATTCTTAACTTTCTGAATGACCTAAAAACCCTGTAATACACACACACACACGCACACATACACATATAATATGCAATTTCTGTAAAGTACTGCGTGCTTGTCAAGGGTTATTATTTAATAAGTGGGGTCAGATTTGTTAAGGAATCCTTCCAAGCTTCAGTTTTTCCAATCTCACCCCTCTCACACTTGACGTGTAAATATGAACTGAATCTAAACAGTCTCCTTACTTGCTTAATTATTATTTACTTGCTTACTTGTTCAACTGTCAATGACTGTACGAAACGTTGCACGTAGCACACTCACGCATATTTTGTCTTTGGCGTTTGTCCCGACCACGAATTGATCACCTCAACTTCTTTTCCGATGTGCTATCAACAAAATTTCGAGGCGATAACACAAATTTCTAAATAACTAAGACAGTCAATTTTAATAAATAACAGTTTCAATAAACAAATAAACATCCAAAATTAAATTCAAATCATGAAAATCTGGGATCTAGCAAGAAGAAAGACGCTCGACAAAGATCACCTGAAGGAATAGGAAGCTGCATTGACTACTGCAATTCAGTTCGAAGATGAATGATATGGTGCCATATACAACTGCATCTCCCAGGATTCCGGCAATCTCACTGGACACCGCAGACTGTTTTCCGCCGCGAAATCCGCCAACGTGCAAAGTGACCAAAGAATATGCATTTGCCTCGTTGCCTCGAAGGGTACGGATGTGGTCGTTGGCGGTTGTCCAACCTTCTTTGATGTTACAACTTCTTCCTGTATGTGAGAATTTCATTCGTATTAACTTAGCTTTGTTTGGCATTGAAATCCAGAACGATGATACGAGCGGCAATAGCCTAGAAGTTTCTTACAATCGTAAACACATCCTAATAAGTCAACCAGAAGATGAAAAAGCTACGGGGTACCAGTTCATTTAAAAACAAGGCACCAGTTCGTTCAAAATCAAGATGCCAATGTATTTATAAACAAGGTACCAGTGCATTTAAAAACAAGGTACCACTTCGGTTAAATTTGAACAAATTTTCTGATCCTTTACCTAAAACAAATATCTACATAAAAATTACTCTAAAACAAAGAAAACCCACAACTCTACAATCACACGCACAATTCTCTTGAAACTCATTTAAATCAGAAACAACAATAATCTAACCAGCCGGTAGCAGGCAAAAAAAGCTGATGTTAGCATTTGGCGGTAGATTATTCCACCACTGGTAGAAGATTCCGGTCTCAGGGGCAGTCGACCCACGACACGGAGCGCATGGCTCGATACCATCAGAATACTGGTTTGAGCCGCAGAATTCACAGACTCCATTACTCATCTGCATGCCTGGATTGCAGGGCGGACATTTTTCCAGCGGGCCGGACGGAGGGAGCTGTACCGAGCCCGGTTTGTTCTCGTTGCAGATGTGCGGCAAGATCCATTTGTAGACTTTCTGCGTCTTTCGGCCGAAAAATTAAACACAACAACGCTATGCAATGCACACAGGGTCCAATGCATCCACGTCAACGGAGATTAACCCTCTCCCCAGTTATCTCTCATTCTCGATCTTCGTAGATCTTATTAATTTCCACACTGATCAACATCATCCAGTATCACCAGAATTCTGCTCGGGGATGAAAATAAGTATGCGCAACACTTTCTCATCTGTAACCAAAATATTATGGATTTAAACAACAACAACAATTACTACTGACTGGTAACCATAGAAACCAGTCACGTCTACTCCCTTCCCCTCATGGCAGGAATAAATCAGCACCGAGACTGCAACTTCTAAAGCACTTAAGATGAGGACAACTAGCTTGAAACAAGAACCACACCTATATGGTTAATTATAATTACATATAACATCCCGTACGTGTTGCACATAAGCCTGCCAATTCGATAGAACCAGCAAATGCACCATGTTCTACCATATTCTACCATATTCTACCTGTCCTTCCGGATTGCACGGAGTATTTGTGACGAAAAAGTCGTCGGCAGTGCACGGTGGTCGACTCTTGCACTTGGACGCGCCAGGATCTGAAAAATTAATTCGTATAAAGTTTTTCTCTGCATAAATCTTTCAGATTAAAATCAGACCTAAAGAGAAATGAAATACCGTAGCACCTCCCATTGAGTCTGCAGCAATTCTAAGCCAAACAAACTTCTGCTTGCATTATGGAAGAAACACAATGCAATAATTACCCTGAGCAGAAATAAAAGAGGCGCTATACAAATGCTGCATTATATTACAACCACCACTGCATAATTGTGCAATAAGCCAAGAACTATGCACTGGTATCTACAAATCAAACTCAATCCCAACTCATGCATTTGCACATACAATACGCAAGCACATACCTTGTACACAAGCGCAAGCCGCACAATTGAAATTATGGTCCACGCAATTCACCACACTATTACTCATAATACATTTCATAGAAAAAAACTCACCAGAATATTCCTCATTGTGATTGCATTCAACACAGCGGTTCGATCCCTTTCCAGAGAAAGTGTTGGCTGCACACTCCAAACAGTACATCATTCCCTTTCCGCTGTAAGTGCCTGGAGGGCATTGAGTGCATTCCGATGTATACGCAACTCCTACGACATTCAAGAAACCGTGTTTCACATCAACACCACATAGTTCTAATACAACAACACGTCAGTTTCTTAGAATACAATTAAAATATTTAACCAAACAACAGCACAGTCCAAACAATCCAATATCTTGTGCGAATCCAAATTCACTTAAAATGTGAAGCACACAAACAATGCAGGAAGGAAAAAACCCAGGAAACACACGACAGACAGTGTAAATAAACCACGAATATCAGTAGAGTAAAATAAATTACACAACAGATACAAAAAATCTGGCTTTTAACCGACCTGTAATTTCAATTTTCTGAATCATTATGTTTTTGCGCAACGGGGTCTTGCCAACGGTCGAGAAAGCGCGCCAGTACAACCGATTGACGCCCGAGTTCAGCTGGACCTGTTCATCTTTCCACGTTCCTTCATCGGTCGTTCTTAGGTATCGGCTTCTTGTCTTATCCTTGACTGTCTGGCATTTGCTGTTTTGCACCTGAAATAATCCCTACTAATATCACTGCCTAAGCAGCAAACTAACACACTGACATAAAAGATAATGGAAGCCATTAATGTTACTGTTCTGCTGCAGGCTCATTAATATTCGTGAACACTTGAAGCATGCTCTGCCCAAAAACATCTGATAAGGTCATAAAAAGATAAACAATATTGATTCTAAGTACATCTTGATTCTAAGTACATCTTGATTCTAAGTACATCTTGATTCTAAGTACAGCTACATCAATCTAACTATTTTACTCCAACGAAAATCCATAACTAATACTTAATAAGTAATAATAATAAGTACTATTATTATTATTATTATTATTATTATTAGCTAGACAATTTATATAGCACAATAAGAATGGCAAAATGGCCAAAGACAAGAGCGCTTTACAATATTACGCATACCCTAATGTATACCCTAAGTAATGCTAGTAAGTAAGTAATAAAGGAAAATGACTGTCAGACCTCTGATAGAGCAAGACACATAAAGATAGAAAGAAAGTAATAAAGTAATAAAATAAGTAATAAAGTAATACTAATAGGTATATTGAGGCTTGCAAAGCCACACAAAATAAGGAGGTGAACTCAAATTGCAATAGACACCAACAGGAATTGTGTTCATGGAGAGGAATGAATGAATGAATAAATGAATGAATAAGTAAATGGCTTCCATAAATAAAAAAGCTCAAATTATTCATAAGAAAACTTGCCAAAATTATCAAATTATCAAAGAAACCATTGCAACCTCAAACATGAACAGAAGATTGTTGTCTGAATTCTGGTAGGTGAACGTCACTGAACCGGGTTGAACGAGGTCAGCTATGTAGACTAAGATGGAAGTACACTCAGAAAGATCGGTCACCAGGTATTTATCACGAGGTAACCAACCAGCCCTAGACCAACCAACACCAAGTATCTTATTCTACCAAATGCAAAAGAAACATTCTTAGACTGCCTTAGTCAAATATAAACTAATAAATAAACAACACTTTAAAGCAAGCTAAATGAAATCTGTGCTAACACAATTTCTAAAAACTACCTAATATAAATTAACAAAATAATAAAATATTAATAATTTAGTTATATCTATAGAATGCTTGCATGGCAAGAGAGCAAGAATTTCAAATGGGAAACTTTAAGAGATGTTTAAGAAATGAACCTAACAAAGCCGACAAAAAGAAACCTTATAAATGCGATGAAACACATCCTACCCTGTGCAGTTTGCCTTTCCCCCATTCGCATAATGCTGCGGAGCATAGACTGGACTGGCAAACTCTTCAAACTCGATGGAAAATCCAGTGGGCAGTTGTTCCCACGAGTCGTACCTAACTCCACCCCCAAGTGAATATTGCCCAGCGGGGCACGGCTGACACTCCTGGCCTTTCTTCAGATCCAAATACTCTCCCGCTTTACAAGAGAAATCTAAAAACCCAGTGTCAAAAAGTAAAGCCATAGTATCTTATATGTCTTTTTGCTACACTCTGGCAGTGGCTTAACCCATTAACTGCCTAACTATGAAGTCCTAACATGTCATGAACCTTCAGTATTGTCTGCCATCACGACGTGCAAAAACACCAACACACTGATGAAGGAAAAGAGGATTAGGGTATTTCGTGTATACCACAGCAGCAAAAGGGTTAAAGCAAGATCGTGACACTGTGTGGGTATAACTCAAACAGAAACCACAATAAGGTAATGTAATGTAATGTGATGTAATGTAAACTGACCACATCTCTTTCCTCTGACGGGAGCCTCAGAGGGTCCTCCCGTGCACTTCGCGTCTTCGGAATTTGGCACCGACACCAACCACCGGCCACCCGCGCTGTCGCACTTTGTGTATTCGTAGTGGAAATCTTCCTGCGTTAAAAATACAGGCACAAACTTTTTATGCAGAGTTCTGTTTCCCCACAGCAACATGCAATGCTAGGAATAAGCAGTCTGCATCCCTACGTTGAAATAGGAATGTTCAAAAGCAGGGGTGTTCAATTAAATTTTACAAAGGGCCACAAAATATCTGTAATAAGTAACAAAAAACAGGTAAGGTGAAAACAAAACATCCAAAAAATATTTCACAAATATTATAAATAGTTATTAATCGTTCTAGTATCCTCACGGCCATTTCACGCCCCTGGCGGGCCAGAACTGGACCTCGGGCCATGGGGTTCAGTTCAGTTTCAAAGTTCTTAGCACTGTCACTGCGTTTGGGTCAGATCTAAGTGCAAAACCTGTATGAACAGTCTAGTGAGAGTTCGAAGTATGCAGAGAAGAGGAATTTGACTTCTTCAGTGAGAGCGCGGATTTCTACTTCCTGTTGACATGCAGGTACCGACCGCTCACAATTACCCAAAACAACTCCCAATGCTTAATATGCCTGAATATTCGGAGAATTTAACCTGCCCAAGTCAAGGCCAGCCCTCCCCTCCAGTGAAAGTCCACAAGTTTTGGTTTAGCTGTCCAATGCACCAGAAGAATAAAAATGTTGCGGTGGGTGCAGGGCAATCCCATTTTTTAAAAAGTCGAACATCACACATTTAAGAAAACCTGAATTTGTGTATGGTACCTTTAAAATTATCCTATGCAAAATTAACTCCTGTTAAAATTACCGGTGCACAGGTTCGGAGCTGTCCAGTCGCAGGCGCTGTTGCTACTATTAGAACGGTTCCATATGCTAGTAGCATAACTGTAGCAGCCATCGTCATCATCATCTCGTCCTTCGCCACTGCAATTTCCAACTGGATCCAAAGGACAAAGGGCAATTTATGCTGCGCTAGGTGTAATGACACAAGGCCAGTGGACTGGCATACATGAACTGCAGAAGGACAGATAATAAATTCAATGAATTCATTAAAATCCAATCAGTTCCGAAAGCGTATCCCACGACAATCCTGTCCTTTCGTTTCGGTCTTTGGGATAACGGTCGATCCCTCGGGATGTATGGATCTCGGGCGGATCGAAAGGATCAAACGTTTCTTATACAGGATCCAGTTCAGCCAAAGCTACGCCTCCAGACAGACGGGGACAGCCGTATGGCTAGAGGAAGAATCTCCGGATATCCAGGATCATAGCTCGGAAAACGATCGTATTGCGGTGGAATTCCTAGATCCGGAGTCCTGATCCAGAGCCCAGATTCGTCGTTGCATTCGATCCGAACAACAACGAATACATTTATTAATTAGGACAATGCAACACACGGCGGTCGTTGTCCACTGCTACGACCGATCCTCATCCTCCTCCTCCTCCCTTCGGCTCTCTGCTACGTGTATTTTCTCCCATTAAAAAGTACAGATGGCTCGAAGAAACACATAGAAATAACGTCGACGAAGTTTTGGGAAATAGTTAAAGAAATAACCGACTAACCGGCGTGCAACTGCGGCATCTTTTTACACAATTACACGACCAGCCACAATGGGAATGAATGGCCGGATGAAACATAATGGTTCTCACATAGGGCACACCTACTGAACCACTCTAAACCCCGGTTATCACCATCATCATCATCATCATCATCATCATCATCATCATCATCATCATCATCACCATATTGTAACTAAGTGAAGTTGTAAAAAATTTCAGGTGATGTACTGTGTGTGAAATTATGGACATGTATTGATGAGAGAATAATTATTCTCATATGATTATTATTGATTTGCCAGTGTGTAACTCCTTTCCTCTTCTTCAAATTTTATACCATCAGGTCTAATGCACAATGGTAATTTATTTGCAAAGACTAAGCCAACAACTGAAAAGTATGTTTTTAGATCCTAAGAAATTTGGATTTGTAATGTAAACAAATGTAATTATGTTGATAAAAGAAGTCACTTTATATGTCTGATTGCCATCTTTAATTCACATGAAAGATTTTATATAAAATCAAGAATGCTGAAAAGCAATATGAAAAGGTATCAACTGATACAAAGTTCTAAGTCAACCTTCATTTAACTAATTATCATCATCACTGCTGTCACCAGAACCTAGCTTTTTAGGTCCTAAAATTGAATTTGAGGCAGACTTGGTCTTCTGTTTGCCAGCAATCACACCTAACACAAAAATAAGCATCACAATACTTGAAAATTGCCAAATAACCACAGAAAAAAGCTGTATCTAACCAATCTATCAACAATATAGGTAATTTGATAACACATTGTCGCATTAAAATGACAAAATGTTGATAGACATATCAAAGCATCTGTGTCACCTAAATGAAGTCTTGTAGTTATAAGTAAAACCTCATGAAAATTATTATGCAACAAGGTGTAGTCATGAATTCTGTACTGCCGCCTACCGTTTGAAATAAGCCGTTGCTCAAGAACAGACGTGGGAAAGCTGTCAGAGTTTCCCAGTTCGTCGAAACCGATTATGCTATGAAATAAAACCACGACATCATCATCATCATCATCATTCTGACAACCTTCCACCAGTGTTTAATCTAGACTCCTGGACTCTGGGGGAACTCACAAAGCCAGGGGAACTGAAAAAGCCGGGGGGAATTCAGCTAGAGGGCTGCTGTTAGTTGATGTAGTATGCCAAAATTTCCAGGGGAATTTGAAATTTCTGGGGGGAAGGGCAATTTCCCCCCAGAAACGGCCTAGATTAAATCCTGCCTTCCACTGTTCACAATAGTAAAATAACTCGGAAATGCATTGCCTAGCAAACAAGTCAAATCATACACCAGCAACTATATGCAACATCAACGGGTAAAAAGTCCATTCACTTAAAATAACTGTTTACAATTTTATCATGTCTGTACTGACTTGTGGCAAAGTCATGGCTCATATCCTACTACACAACATGCAGGGAAATTTTTACACCCCCTAACACCTCCCCACCAATTTGAGACCAACACCCCCAAATTATCCCCAATCCGAGCTTGAGATGCACCCCTAACACCCCTCAATTTGAGACAGACCCCTCCCCCCAAATTGATAATTCTAGAAATAACCCTGACAACATGGAACGCCACTTTTAGAAAACTTTTCATATGATTTCAAAACTCAGCAACTAACCGGTCAACAACAACTCCCTTGACAAAACAAAGCACCGCTGGAAGAACTTGAATCTTTAGCTTTGCAGCAAAGAATTTGGCTTTGTCTACGCTGATCTTTGCAAATTTGGTTCCAAAGTGTTTCTCTGAGAGGAGCTGAGACAAAACAAATGCAACACGAATAAAGTAGATAAGGGAATAAACCAGCAATCACCTTTACAGATTCAATATATAAACATAGAACTAGAAAATGAGTAAAATAATGATGACAATGATGATGATGGTTGTGGTGATGATTGTGGTGGTGATGATAATGATTAATTCTGTGCTATAAGGCTGGTTCAATTGGCACCCATGCCACCTGGGAGTTGATGACTGAGGAGGCTTCCCAGTTGCCTTCCTCTCAAGCCATTGGGGTGGTCAACTTGTCCAAGGTTATAATGCAGTGACTAGGGTCAGATTCTCACCCACCACTACTCCACCATGCCCCCAATCAAAAGTGCTCTGCAAATTACTTCAAACTAAACCAGCCTACTAATAAGTTACATACATAGTAAAGAACAAGAATAATTTCATGTTATCAACTATTTCTCTTTAGCACTTCAAAATCACAGCATAATGTATTTATATCAACATTCAGACTGTCATAAAAAGTGATAGGGGCTGAACTACTCCCAAACAAATTTTCCAAACTCAAGTATGGTCAGACAGTCGAAAATAAACATTTTCAAACAATGTGAGAGGATCAAAATCAACCAATAGAGGAAATGAAACCCAACAAATCGAAAAACACTGATTCAAAGCATCTACCAGAATCTACAAGTTTTTAAGTGATCTACTTTAAATAACAGCAGATTACTATGACAATAGACCTACAGCCAAATGATCGTGCATAATTCCACATCGTCGAAAATCTGGATGGAAGAAATGAATGACACATCTGTCAACAGATGTTGTCATGTTGAGAAATGCCTTTTCCTCGACAATTTCCCTACAATATTAATTTTAATTCATGTATTATTAAGTCAGTTTAAGCTAGTAAACATAGAGAACTCTTAAACATTCACATATTATATACATTTGCTCAAATAAAATAAATAATAATAATACACACACACACACACATATATATATATATATATATATATATATATATATATATATATATATATATATATATATATATATATGACTTCTTAGACTCCGTAACATCAAGTTATTAAAGTGAAAATTGATTATATCTGATAGTCTCTCAAATAGACCCTAATGAGTCACTCACGTATATTTTCCGTGTTCTTGTTCCTTCATCTGCTTAAAGTCTTCCGACATCTTTTTGAGCTGAGATAGCCTTGCTTCTCTAATGGAATGTGGAATCTCTTCATCTTCCAGTTCATCCAGAAGATCCTGCAACAGACATTTTAAAAAAATTCTTTGAGGTGAGGCAGCTTCAGTACTTTTGTTGACCAGCAGATCAGATGCCTTGCAAATATCAATAAATCCTACATAAAATTAAACTTTATTTCAATAAATCAAATTCATTAGTTAAAATTACCTCATACAATCATACTTTTATTGCTCTATATTACAGCTGTACATGGTCGAATGAATATGTATGACAAAGGCTATCTCGGCAAACCAGGATATTGAATGTGGAGAGTTACTGCAGTTGTTTTCACACAGGTTTACTTAGCCTCCTAAAACACTTTAAATCACATCATTATTATAACTACCGTACCGTACATTACTGAGCTTTTCAAATCACCCTCTTCCACTGCTCATCGCCTGCTCCGCCCCACTGATCAAAAGAATGTTTATGTCCCCAGATCACGCACTGCTCTTACTCAGCGTGGGACTTTTGCAGTGACTGGACCCTCCCTCCTCTGGAATGCCTTGAACGAACCCATCCATTCGGGAATCACTTTTTACTCCCTCACTCTGCTCAATGCGAAAGCTAAAGTCTCACTACTTTACCCTGAGACTCCAATGCCTGGAGCGCCTCTGAGCAGAAATATAAGAGGCGCTATACAAATTCCACATTGCATTACATATGCAGTACAACTACAAATTAACGTGAAATGCATAATAAACATATTTTGAAGTGATAATAAACCTCTTCTGCGAGGGCGCGGTCTTCGATAATTTTATCCGCCTGTTCTACTGTGGCAGACATTTTACTTTACTATTTTAACTATAAAAAAGCAAAATTCTCGTTATTTTCTCCAAATGTTTTTCTATCGATGCTTCGCGACCATCGTCAATAAGTGTTACCGCTGTGGTCCAAAACCATCTTCACGCAGTGGCATTCCGGTAAATTTTACAAGCATACCGAGGTTATCGCCTTTATCGGTCTTGTTCTCACAAACTATATGATGAAACGTGAATCATTTTTCAAAATATTCTATACGATTTTGCAGATCTACTAATACACCGAAAATCATGGTTGCTAACTGTCTCTTAGCTAGGAAAATCTACAAAGCAGTTGTCAGAGAAGCTGCACACAACGAAAATATTTCCAGCGATCAGTTAGTAACAGATACACAGGACATGACTGATGAGGAGGAATACGCTCCTGTGATACTTCGAAGATCATACAAAAGCGCTAAAGAAGTTCATAAAAATTACATTGCATTACATTACATGCTGCGGGTTCTACTGGTTTTTGAGGGCACGACTGTCAGTTTCTCCGAATTTTGAGATGTAATCAAGTTCTGGACGATTACAGTCTAGAGCGAGGAAGATTATTATTACTATTATTATTTGCTAATAATTGTAAGATGGATAGAAATAAAGACTGGAAATATCGTTTCTTTGCGGCGGTCAGTGCACAATTGCGCATCTAATTTAAACTCGAATTCTAGACTCTACCTTTGTATTTAGTCTGAAAACATCCTGGCACGACCTATATATTTATCTAGCACCTGTATTTTCAGTTTTAGAATTACACACGTCTTTCTTTCATGAACATTCTCGCTGAGAGTACAACCATTCTAATGTGCAAACGGTTACCTTTTCAACGGGGGCCGCAGCATGGGCCTTTTTCTGGAGTTTCTTGTGTTCTTCACGGATCACTTTTGTGGATTAAGTTCCACGGAATTAAAGATATATCTTGTTGGTCAGATCGAGCAAAGAGCGAACAAAAGGCAGCAGTTTAAGTTTAAACGGCCCATGTTGATTTATTATTGTTAGATTGTTTCCGACTATATATTCAGACATCAAGTTGTTGATGTTTATGAATAATTTGTAGCCAGTCATCATTTGCATTCGTGTTTTTACTGCATGACTATTTTTGATGATGTTGTTTTCTATGTCAAGGCGTGTGATCTGAAATGCCTGCTTGGAGAACTGGATGCAGACAGCCTGACCACTGAGACAATATACAGTGTGCTGGATGACTATAAGCAGCTGATGGACGTTGCGGTTGAGACTATCAGCGCAAACAGGTTTCATTATTTAAGGCAATCATTTCTAAATCCGACATCTTCAAATTCTGACAAAAATACTGCATGTTAATGTTAATTGCACACATGTTATTATTATTATTATCATCATCATCATCATCATCATCATCATGTGGTTATTAACACACGTTAAGTCATTAATAACGTGGAGATCTGCAAGTGCAGCAAATCGGGGGCGAACAACTTGTCCAAGATTTTGATGCTAGGGTCTGAATTGAACCTGCAACTATTTCATTGCACAGCACAAATCCTTTTTTTGCTGCCCCATCATGCCCTCTATGATGTTGACTTAATATGAATCTTGTCTGCTAAGCCTATTAACCCATAAACCACTGAACCGAGTGTACTTGTATAGATTCAAAGTATGTGGTGGTTTGAGGGTTAAATGTTGTTTTCAACCATTGTTTTTCATTGACCAAACATAATTTCAACTATTGAGAGTTTAATTGTTGTTTTTTTACGAGGTTCAATATTGGTTCGATCGAACTGCTACTCCATGTGAACGAAAGTTCAAGATTTAATCTCCCGATTACTTTGGACAAACTTTTGTCATGCCTTTGGGACTCACTGCAGACTGCTGGTTCATCTCTATTTAGTGCATTTCTTGACAATATGCTTTTGGACACAGCACATCTTTGGCCCGAAGACCCTTTTGTGGGTGGCATCTATACAAAATGCAAGAATAGAGAGGAAAACAGCAAGGAATGTGGTGGTGCCTCACTTGAAAATGTGGTGGAACGAGTCTTTGTTGTAAACACCGGGGATGTTGATGTTCCGACAGACCGAAGTAGGTATCGGACCGATGTTGAAGGCGATGAGGATGAGGTTATGGGCGAAAGTGACGTGAGCATAGTTGAAAGACGTGTATTGGCAAAGACGGCCGAGATAGATCCCTTGAAAATGACTGGGGAAAATACAACTAGTTGCTCTGAAATAGAAATCAAAATTGAAGATGAGGACTCTAGAGATAATTTTCCACATTCTTTCACCGATACTTCTGCCAGTTTGCCAGAAAACAATGATGCCGCGGAATTGGGGAATGTTCACTGTGTTGTCCCGATAAGAACAGAAGTCAGTGGCTGGCGAATTGGCAAAAGAAAACGCAAGAAAATTGCATTCGTTAAAGATGACCTGCAAAGCAAGCTGCCTCCTCCTCTCTTGTCTTCCAAAAACAAACGGGTTAAAGGACCTATCAGTGCTACCGCATGCGGTCTGACCAATCCCGAGGCGAAAAAACCTCGAAAAGACAGGAAGGTATCGCACACAATAAATTTTCTCTGCTACAAGTGTTTCCTCTGCGAGCAGAACGATAAGACTTTCATTTCTTTCCAGCAACTGTCCACCCACATAGCGTTGGCACACGCAACCGCCGACAGCGAAACCGGAAAGATGGTTCTATACTGTCCAAAAAAAGATGCAGAGAACTGCTCGTGGGCTAAGAGTTTTGTGGGGAGCCTGGGTCGCGACCAGGTCGCCTACAGTCTCACCCACCTTATCTTCAATCACGACTATGCTATCCCGGAGTACATCCAGCCTTTCCAGTGCCCTCACGGAGGCTGTACTTACAGTGCGATAAGAAAGTTCAATCTGGACAGCCACATGGCCTGTCATATTAGCGACCTTGTGGCATGCAAGGATTGTGGTAAGATGCTGAAGAAACGGTCGATGCACTTGCACAAGACCTTCTGCGAGGTTGTGGGCATTAAGGTCAACATGAACGCCTGTCCAGTCAATAACTGTGACAGAACCTTCAAGTCAAAGTACACGTTGGTAAAGCACGTGAAGACGTATCACGAGAACGAGAAAATACATTCGTGCTTGAGCTGTAAGAAAAGCTTTGTCTGTAAGAGAGATCTTGCGATTCACACGTTCGCCCGTCACGGTGTCAACACTACTGGCTGCCCTGAAGTTTCGTGTCCCGCCTGCAGTTTTTCGACCATTTCAAAGGCCATTTTCCGTAAGCACATGATCAAGGTTCATCAGAAGATCTGGGAGAAGCTGGAACAGGACAAAACCAGGGATCGGCCACAAAAGGAATTAGAAATTCTGGCCCTGGAGATAGTAAGAAACAGCCTTCGTGAGCAGAATAACGTGGAAAATGCGCCCCAAGGGTCATATCTTCGGGAGAGTTTGAACAACTCGATAGAGTCAGGGTCTCGCGAGGAAAAGTATGCTTTGAACTCTGCCGAGGAGATGAACAGCATCAGAACAGACGCCACGAAAGACTATGAAGTTGATTTAAGGGTAACGGCGATAAAAACCGAAATCATATCAGATGTGGAAGAAACAATTGCCGCTAGAGATTGCAGCACCGAGGTTCCAAAATTAGAACCAAGCATGAATTTCAAAGGCACTGGAAATTCGCTTAATACTTCCTCAGTTGGACGAAATTCCATTGCACAGAATTTAATTTGCGGTTCTTTGTCCGGAGAAGAAGAAGAAGACGAAGAAGAAGAAGGTGAAGAAGACAATGGCGATGAGGGAAAGTCAACCAAGAGACGAACTGGTGATAAGAAAAATGGCAACGGAAAACAGACTTTGAATTTTACGCGCCTGCAATGTTTTCTGTGTCCTCCGCCAAGCATTGTGTATAAGTCCATCACAAATCTTTTCAAGCACGTCCAGGACGTGCATTCGGATGTGGATGGGGCGGGGAGAAGGGGCCTGCCGTGTCCGGAATGTTCCACGAGAAAACAATTCAAACGAGCCGGAGGAATCGATCGTGACACGCTCGCCCGAATCCTGAGTCACCTTCTGTCCGAGCACAAGTGGGAGCTCCCGGAGTTCATCGTGCCGCACTACTGCCCGCACCCCGGCTGCTCGTTCATCACGATCCAGCACCGAAACCTGGTGGCGCATGCGCGGCGCCACGCCGAAAGGAGAAGATACCGTGCGACAAGTGCGGCAAATGCCTGAATCCGTATTCGGTGCGCCAGCACCTGACGTACTGCTCGGTCAACGTCAACAAGCGGAAGGCGTTCGGGTGCGACCAGTGCGAAAAGACGTTCACGTCGAAGCAGGGACTGCAGAACCACGTCTTGAGCAAGCACGAGGGCATAAAGAACTTCCTGTGCACGCACTGTACGATGAGGTTCAGCACCACTCGCGAGCTCGAGGAGCACGCGTTCAATATTCATCGCATCAACTACAAAAACAAACCGGTTCTCAGCTGTCCTGAATGCTCATTTGTTACCATACGTCTGTCGCGACTTGAGAAACACCGTCGGTATGTCCACGCACAGCTCCGGGATCATCCGTGCACCGTCTGCAACCGCCGTTACAAAACCAGTGGTAGGCATTCCAGAAACTCGGTGTTTGCCGTTTGTATTAGGGTCCGTCCATATAGTACGTATGCACTGAGGGGGAGGAAGCTGGATTTTGGGGATTTTTGTATGTACACTGTGTGCAACAGTGGGTTGAAAATATGCCTTTTTGCATATGTACTGTATGGATGAGCCCTTAGAATGATGTTTAGAAATGCAAAAGTTTTGTGATCAGCAGATCAGCAGAGCACAATCATTATATTATCTTTCAAAGTCAGAAAATGCCAGATTTTATATTTAACAAAGTACCGGTACTGTACCGGTAGTTGCAATTCTTGTCATTATATGCAGATTTGTTTCTTATCTAGGTCAGTTAAAAGTTCACATGAGGGGTCACCTTGAAAAGTCATTCAAGTGCACGCAGTGCGAATTTCGCACGGCACGAAAGACGAACCTCGAGGAGCACATTCAAGCGCAGCACCTCGGAAAACTGTTTCGGTGCGAATTCTGCGGCTACAGCACCGGTTACCTCGCAAACCTGCACAAGCACTTACGAATTTCGTGCCAGAAGAAGCAACATTTGTTACAGAAATGATTGTAAATTCTTGTCAATTTCCTGATGCAAAAGAATTTTTTAGAAATTAAAATAAAAACAATTTGGAATGAGCTAACTTGGTGAATAGGTCCATAGCTTGCTTTTTGAACATTGTATTTTAGACATAACATTTTTTAATTGTTATAGTGTTAAGCATGAAAGACCAACCTGTTCTGAGAGCATTTGACTTGGACCACATTACTACAGTCAATGTTTTTGAATGTTACACTCTTCTTTAATGAATACTATTGTTATATTCATTCACTGTTGGCTTTTGAGAACTGCCCTATTGATCTAGGCTTATTTCTGGGTGGTGCTTCTAAAATATTTTTACTTTAGGGTGCAGTGGCATAACGGCAGCATGGCCCACTTGGGCTTGGAACCAGAGGCCTCTTGGGTCTAAAGCAAGGGTAGTCAAAGTGTGGCCTGTAGGCCTGTGAAGATTGTGAAACAATGACTAGATTTTTTCTGATACTTAAGAAATATTTTGTAATGTCTTGTTTTCAAAGTACCTGTTTTCTATTATTTTGAACTATATTTTTGTAACTAACACATATTTACTTGGCCCTGAAAAAATTTGGTCCTTCATAAAATTTAATTGAACATACCCTTGGTCTAAAGAACCTTGGTCCACTGGGTCTCAATTGTTAGCAGAGAAATTATCAAGTCCTGATATCTTGCCACAAGTTGCTACTGACTGTAGATAGCTACACTGTACTGATTATGGACCATACTCTAGTGTTTAGTTCATTTGGATCAACTAGCTAGTTATTATTTTTATATCTAGGCAAAAATTCACAAAGATCAATGCACTGTGTGGATATGTAAGATATCATGCAGTTGAAACAAGTGCTGGACTGTTTGGACATTGCCAAGAATTTTGTAGCACTATTTTATAAAAATAGACTATAGGGTCCTACAAGGAATTAGAAATGCCCCCAAGTAAGACCAAGCCTTGGGTCCTGTGGTCATGCTACTGTCAGGGTACCTGGAATTACCAAAAAATGTATTTCTGGGTAATGATAATAATTATGCACTTTTATAGCACCAGTTATAATACACTAGGGGTATCATTTGATGGTACTCCAAATCCATCAGTAAAATGGCAAGGTCATTCCAGAAATCAGTCAGTGGGAAACAGCAAGACAGACTATGGAGGAAATACTAATTGGAACTTGGAAGAGATGTGGTTTAAGCCTAGGTGTGAATATACTAAAATGAGTAATGCTAGGTATAGTGAAACACAATGACAATATTACAGTCATGATTTAGACAAATTTATTCAGGCATGGATGCCAACTGTGTATACAGTGCATGAGATGTTCCTAATATTAGCGTTTCATTCACAAATTCCAGGATCAACTGAATTATGGGATACAGATACACCCTTCGACCGCCATTTTGTACGGAATTTTTACAATAGCTGTGCTCTCGACTAATTTGCTCGTTTCCAACTCCTAACCACCGCTCAAGCAACTCGACCATGCAGGCGGGAAACAGCTCTTGGACTATAGCCTTTGGTTTTGGCAGCTGATCGAGTTGGTGTATGTATTGCTGTTTGAAAGCGGCGATTTCATCTTGTACGTGTCCTTTCATTCGCAGAAACTCCTTGCCTAACCAACTGCTGATGACGTAGAGCATGACATCATGTCTATTTGTGGCGAATGCGTCTACTTCATATGCAACAAATCCATTGGGCGATGCTATGCGAATATAAGTCTCGAGAATGTTGAATGGAAAAAAGCTATCTGGACCGTGGGGCATCTGCGATTCAAAATAGTGACATGTTATGTGCAGTGCATTTAGTAAGCCTTGCCGCTGTTCATCGTCTACAATGGTTTCAATCGTCGAGGCAATATTGTTCAAGATCGTGTCAATTTCGTTTAATTCATTCAGTTGTTGCTGATCCGCAAGCAGCACATCTTCAGTTGGACTATTCTCTGTACATGGTGCTTCTATTACATCTTCAGTTGGACTATTCTCTGTACTTGGTGCTTCTATTATCTTCAGTTGGACTGTTCTCTGTACTTGGTGCTTCTATTGGCAATTCTGTTTGTGTTTCTGGTGCATCTGACATATGAAAAATTATGTGAGTTTCACGCGTGGATCTAACGTCTTTAACTGTGACATTTTTATTTTTTAAGTTGGTTTCACCATTGGCTGACAGCTCATCCTCAATTAAATCCATAGGAACATCCATTTTCCTTGGTAGATTAGAGTTGGTTTCCTCACACCTCATCCAGTATGTCTGTATTTAATATAAAATCCAATATCACTCCAATATCACTCAATAAGTCAAGTATAGTAGAACGTCGTACATATTCATTACCACTAATCCTTTTGTTACATAGTGTCTGCCATACAGTTGACTTTACACCCATGACAAGGTTTAAATCTCCATTAGAAGTGTTTACTTAACAAAGCATGAATGTATGGCACTCACAATGCAAAGCACTGAAAATGTAAAATGCAATTATCAGTTTAGAGGAAAGGACTGTCAAAATGTGAGACACCTTTTGTATTTTACCATACTGTATTTCAATTTAATGTAAACAAATGGACATTTTCTCAATTTTGGAAAATGCATATATTGGCTGCCTCTTCCTGACACACTGATTACAATACTTTCATACTTGCTGTACTTGTGTACCAGTACTTAATATATAAAAATGACTGACCTATTGGACTAGACAATGGGGATTACTATTCAAATCAGGAACAACCATCAACTGATGCAAAGCATGTTACTAAAATGGTGCTATATAAGTTCACTAATAATAATAATAATAATAATAATAATAATAATAATAATAATAATAATAATAACAATTTGAAAGTAGAAGTTCTATTTCCAAATATTTAAACAGTTATTGTGACTATTATTTTTATGGACTTAGGTAAACTTAAGAACAACAGTATCTCACTTACCAGTAGACCTGCTATGATATCCTTTTGTTGAATGAGACCAAGATGTGCGAATGTATATTGAAAGACCCCTTGAATAGTATAGAACCACAGACTTGTACTGTTTGGAATTCCTTTGACGATGGCATCTGCAATCATAACTACAAAACTTATAACAATTAAAGCTTTCTAAACTAATTAAGCTTCTTCTATGTACAAGTAAAACTATCATGTAATAAGTGGAATAAATAATATAAGTGGACCTTTCAGATGGATCTTCACACACAGGCCTTTATTCCAGTATTTGGTGTGAAGATTGTTGTGCAGAGTGGAATTGATCAAATCTGCTCCAAGAAACAAAAGCTCGTCATCTCCCTGAAAATAATGACATCTGTAGAGCATTGAAATATACAAAACTACAAATAATCAAAAAATAGGAAATTTCATGGAATACTACTTATTACAATGGAAAAAAGCATGGCAAAAAGGTTATCACCACCACATTTTGACACTCGATGAGCAAAAAAGGGAAAAAAATGGTCATCACCACAAAAATAATAACCTTGTTATTGGGACCTGTCATTGATCTGGGGGGGGGGGTCAAAAGTTTTTGACGTAATTATGGGGGGGGGGGGTTAAGTGAATGTTGACAGTTGTTGACAAGGGGGGGATCAAAATTGTTGACATAATTAATGGACAGCCCCTTAAGCAAAAATCGTTTTGTATATTTCTGGCAAATGTGCTCCGAGCAGATTGGCTTATATTGTCAAGTGGCTGTAATAGCTAATTGGCTTATACCAGGGAGTCTGGTGGTGTTAATGACGACGATTATTATTATTATTATTATTATTATTATTATTATTATTATTACTCAGCAGTAGTAGTAGTAGCAGCAGCAGCAGTAGTAGTGAAGTAATCATCGAGTGATGTCAATATTACATAAATGGCGCTATAGAAGGTATATGATGATGATGGTTGAATAACAGCCACAAAGTTTGAACAGCCATAACTCATTTTAGTAGCGCTAAGCTTGCTTCTGGAGGGCGATGATTAGATTTTAACCCATCACCTTAATATTAAGCGAAAGTCTGAACTTTCCACTCGTTTTAGAATAGCAGATAAATCGAAAATCCGCGTCTCCAACAGAAAGATGCGGTAAATAAATCACTTTCATAGTCATAAAAAAAAAAAGCATCAGCCGCTCAGAACACCATAGACTTAAGTGTATTCAAATGGTCAGATGGTAAATTGGTAATGTAAAAACGCACCCGCTGCTCTCAAAACACGACCAGGTGGCGCTGCAATCGCTCGTTGTTAAAGCGATGTGTTCGTATTGCTACATCGGGATAATAAATTACATTTAATTAATCTATTTTCGTTTATTAAGCGGACGGTCTTTTGGGAGACTATTGATCTAGCGCCTGATACGATGTCGCGACCGTTTCCTAAGTCTGGAATCGAAGTATGTGCCGACTGCAGTAATCCAGGTTCGTCTCTTAATTTAATTATCTGAATTTTATAGCGCCCGATTTATCGGCGTTTAAACAATAAGTGTTGCGTTTCAATTTCTGCCGGGGTTATGTGGTACTGTTCATTTTTGTAGCGCCGTACTTGGCATGCCTTTTGTCTCGGCCATAGGCTTATCAGTCATTGTCTGGAATAATAAAAAAATGTTTTATTAATGATTATTTTGTCTTTCATGTTAACAGGACGTATTTTTCTGTAATTCATTTATATATTTGATGACTGAATGATTGGCCCCCCATTAATCAATAAACTGAGCATTTTCAGATCTAGGCTTAAAACACATCTCTTCCAACTAGCATTTCCTCCATAGTCTGTCTTGCTGTTTCCCTCTGACTGATCTCTGGAATGACCTGGTCTTTTGCGGATGGATTTGAAGTACCATCGATTGATACTCTTGAGTATTAGAAATGGTGCTATAGAAGTGCATAATTATTATTAATCATAGAATAATTGCGTTATGATGCTTTGAGATATAATGGTTTTGTTTCTTTAGATCCCACTTGGGTTTCTATCAACCGTGGCGTCCTGTTGTGCGATGGATGCTGTAGTGTGCATCTGAGCCTTGGTCGTCACGTTTCACAAATCAAATCATTAAAAAAGAGTTCATGGAGCTCCCCGCAGCTTACCGTGAGTTTTTCAACATTGATTCTCCATGATTTGTACTTTATGCAATCACTTGTTCATGCACTTATACAGCTATCCTTTTTGTAAATTCTGTATTGATCATTCTGTTGTCTTGGGTGTAACATGTTGTCCTTAAAGTCGCTATAAAAATCATTTTCATATTTATGACTACAGCCTCTAATTTTTGATCCTATTACTATCTGTTTCTATATCTTGACTTTCTCAGAATTAAGAATATTCTGAGAGTATGTGCAGTAGTTATAGATGCATCATTCTGTTTGCTCTTTCTTCCATCATAGTTGTAGCATGTTGCCACTGTGGTTTATTTTTTGATGTTGTCCCAAGAATGAGTCAGTTGTATTTGTTCATCACCACCCTAGTCACAGCATCATTGGTTTCGGTTTTTGTATCACTAATAACTGTGGTTGTTGCTATTATTATTATTATTATTATTATTATTATTATTATTATTATTATTATTATTATTATTATTATTATTATTATTATTATTATTTTTATTTCAATTTTTGCTATCTTCTGTCAATTTCATTTTAGCAGCAAACAGCAACAGCTAGACACAAAATGTTTCCAAGAATTTCTATCTTCTGTTATTATTATTATTATTATTATTATTATTTTTGTTGTTGTTGTTGTTGTTGTTGTTGAGCATTGTAAGCCTTGGTAAACCAAAATCAAGGGCCCTTTGACGCTCAACTGAATTATGGAGCAGATGGGTCTTTAGGTTCTTCACAGACTCCACTGCTGCGTCAGCTTTGGTTACAAAGTCAGGCAGAGGCACGGCATTCCACAAGTTCGGAATGCCTCACGATGCAGATCTATCCCCAACCTTGGCTGTGTTGGCCGGTGGGGGAGGGGGAGGACCAGTAGTTGAGCTCGATTGCTCAAACGGGGGAAAGTGCGACGCTCAATCGAAGTGGATTCTGTAAAGAGTGGAGATTTTATACTCTGGACAAAGGAATCATTAAGTGCTATGAACGTCAGGAAGTATCGCTTACAAGGGATCCATTCTTGTATTAATTGTTATTTTTATCGTTGCTGTAAATGATGCTGTTAGGGCTCATCCATAAAGTACGATGCAGAAAGGCATATTTTCAAACCCCCTTCATTGCACACAGCGTACATAGGAAAAATCTCCAAAATCCGACCTCTCAGTGCATACGTACAATATGGATGTACCCTTATTAAAATGTCGATTATTGTAAGAGTTGTTTTTGTTTGACTCATTTGAGTGATGTTTACGTTTCCAGATGGTGCTGCAGCTGGTCAATTGTGGTGCCAATAACATCTGGGAGCACTCATTACTCGTTGACCCGATTCAGAACCGGACGAGCAGACGCAAACCGAACCCCCGGGACCCGATTCAGTGAGTGGATCTTGCATTTCTTGACCTCTTTTAAACATATTGTCACTGAGTTTTAATGTTCAAGTTTTTTGCAATACTTGGAGTTCAGACATCTTGAAATGCTTTGAAATGTTTTCAGAATTGCAAGACTATAATATTACCCGTTAACCCTTTCGCTGCATGTGAATGCATACGGTGTCTGTGGTATGGTATGTGAGACGAGAGGTGCTTATCAGCATCGTACTTAAAGGTTTAATATGCCTTCATTAACTGATTTCTGATTTTATCTGTCGTTTAGCCCTGTGAAGGCCGACTTCATTCGCGCCAAGTATCAGTTCTTGGCATATGTCAACAAACACAAGGACATTGAAGGAAATACAGTAGATGATTTCTCAAAGGTTGGTGTGTCTTCTTATGTATATGTGATTTTGGGGCCCATTAGGTTAATTTTCCCTCAGTGAGACCTGGAAATTTCTCATAGCACTATATGGTTTCTATTACTTTTTAAAATCTGTTCTGAATATGTCACCAATGCTTCCTGATTTGTTCTTATTCATATTCGACCAAGTGATTTTATTATTGTTTATATTCAGGCCACAGACACAGTATCTAATATACTTGAAAGAGAGAGAGAGAGAGAGAGAGAGAGAGAGAGAGAGAGAGAGAGAGAGAGAGAGAGAGAGAGAGAGAGAGAGAGAGAGAGAGAGAGAGAGAGAGAGAGAGAGAGAGAGAGAAAGAGAGAGAGAGAGAGAGAGAGAGAGAGAGAGAGAGAGAGAGAGAGATCTAATCTCTGACATCATTACTTGCTGTGTGTTTATCTTGCATATAGATAAATCTTTATTGGGTGTTTTGCTGTCGATGGTCTGTGGCTTTATTCCTAAGCCTGTGTGAAATTTCTCAGAGAATATTTTCTGGTTGTAATTCTCTTGCCATGGTTGTATTTACTTTCAGCAACTTCATTCGAGTGTCCGGACTGGAAATCTGGAAACTTCGCTCCGGCTTCTGGCAGCTGGAGCTGATCCGAACTACTTTCATCCAGTATGGAATCAGTTATATGAATAACATATCAAAGATGTTGCATTATTTCACTATTTTAATTCAGCCTTAGATATGCAACTAGCAAAACCAGATCTTGCATAGAATACGTTATGTTAAATTGATCCATCTGTTTGGTTCTACTGTTTTTTCATCGCTTGTACTTTTTATAGATTATAGACAGATGGTTTGTCTCTATTTATTTATTGTCGCAGATGTTGAGTAGTGATGTGAGAGCTTTTGTTAACCCCTTAACCGTGTATTTAACTGTAACTCAATGTAAAATGGACTGATATCCGGGATCCCCAGTTAAGAGGTTAATAGCCGAAAATGTTGTGGTAAGGGCAGTTTTTTCTTTGGACAGGACAAAGGCAATACTCCTTTGCACGTAGCCGCTGTTTCGAATCAAGCTGCTCAGATAGAGTTACTCCTGGTCTATGGCGCCGATCCCGGACTCACAGATATCAACGCCAAGATGGCTGCTGACGTGGCCAGGTAAATCGTCACTGAGCCTACCTGTCATTTTCTGGCGCTTCCTCTCGCCTGTGGCCGATTTGGTCGTTCCTATTTATGGCATAAGTTATGCTGCTTGTAGTATTGTTGGCTGTGTGTAGGTTTCTCTCTGTGTTATAATCGATTTCAGTGACGTACTCTTATGCATTTACTTGTTACAAAATGAAATCGATTGCTTTGATTTTGCTTTAGGTCAACTGGCTTTGTCGATCTTGCCGACCGACTTATCGAAAGTCAGTACGAGCTGACCGACGGGCTGGCGTTTTATCTCTGCAACAGAAAACCAGGTTTGTTGCTGATTTCTAAGTGAATTTTGTGATCGCTGTCTTTGCATGGAGCTATTTCTTTTCTTCTTCAGTAGCCCTTAGGCATATAATAAGATTTTGTAATAAGTAAGTAATAAGTAATAAGTCTTCATAATCAAATCACGATTAGTCGGTGATTGTGTTTCAAGTCGTTCTGCGTTGAATTGAATCACTGTTTGATCGATATCTTTGTTTCTGATGACTTTTCAAAAATCTTTGTTTTGTTTTTAGATCATCGGGCTGGTCAGCACTTCATTATACCCGAGGTTGCTGACAGGTTCGTTGGCCTTTTCAACCTTTTTTTTCTTGGCCTCTGCAATTTCTCTCCTATTGACTTCTGCTTGTATTGGAATTGGATGCTGCCATGTATACAGATCATACCATTGCAGTCAGTCCCCAAGTTTGAAAGTATTGGTTAATAAGCAAGTGTTAACCCCTTAACCGTGTATTTAACTGTAACTTGATGTAAAATGGACGGATATATCCGGGATCCCCAGTTAAGGGGTTAAGGGCTTTTTAGTTCTAAACAGTAAATCAGACCCAGAGATACTGAATTTTCGAATAATATTAGATATTCTTTGCCTTTAGAGGATAAGTAGTAATTGGATTGGAATTTCATTTCAATGCATGTAAACTTTTACGGGAATGAATTATGTGGCCTTTGAATATTGATTCCTGTTCGTTTGCTATTTTACAGTAGTCTTGACCTGTCTGAACTCGCAAAAGCCGCAAAGAAAAAGCTGCAAGCGGTAAGTTGAGTTCATCTGAAACGCTTTTAATTAGATGGCCTCCAATTTTGATTTGATTTTTAATCTATGGATACCTTGTTGATATCTGATGAGTGTGTTTTGTTATGTGTTGCTATAAAAAGTGTCATTTAATGTGGATGTTTCTTGCGGCTGGGTTTTTGTTTTCAATTATGTTCAATCTGGGACCAGTTGCATTGAATTTCAGGCTTGCATTGGGGCTCATCCATATAGTACGTACGCAAAAATGCATATTTTCAACTCCTCCCCCGTTTGCACACCGTACATGCACAAACTCTCTTAAATCAAATCCCCCTCCTCTCAGTGCATACGTACTATTTGGATGAGCCCTTTTGAGATTGTGGGTGTGTTTTATTGCAAATTGTTAAGCTGTTTTTAGTTCAATTCATTGTGTTTGGGCTTTCACTTGCTTGGTACAATGTCATGGTTTTTTGTATTTTCTTATTTAGCTATCTAATCACCTCTTTGAAGAACTTGCAATGGATGTCTACGATGAAGTAGATCGGAGAGAAAACGAGCGGAGTCAGTTCCTATTTATCTCTGTAGTTGTTTGGATTTATTGAGAAGAACTCAAAACCTTGTAGCTATTAACAGTGGTAGACAGATGAATAATTTACCTGTATTTCCATTAAAACCAGAGGATGCACAGTGGACTTGTAGAAAGATTTTGGAAATGAAAGATCGAACGTTTCAGGCATTTTAATTTCTATGGAAAGACACGGACACACTGTTTTGCATATTTTTAAAAATCTGTGCGGCACACCTTTAGCTTTGTTGATTGCAGTCTGGCTGGTAAATGTGTGCGTACGTACTATATGGACGGCCCCTTGTTGATTGCAGTCTGGCTGGTAAATCAAACTTTCGCTTCAAGTGATCGTCAGATCGTTCCCTTTCTACCGGCAAACCCCGAGTTCTCCGCTACCAGAAACCAGGTGAGGCGGTCGTAGTTTCGGGTTGATTTTGCCCGGTTAAATTACCTGTTGTACTGGCTTGCCATTGGCAAGCTTTGCTGTTGGTTAGACTGACTGTGCCCACTCAATGTAGCATACAATTCATGCATCACTTGGCATTTTTAGAACAAGAATAACAACTCGTCTTTTTAACCTGTCATTTGGTTGTCCAACCTGATATCCTGGAATTGACCTGGCTCCTGTGTGATTGCGATTTGGTGTATCATCGTCGGCTGATGGTTCTATGCATTATTAAGTGGCGCTATAGAAGTTTAAGATTAATTTAGGTTGGCCGTTCAACCCTGAGGATTATTTTTACATTTTATCTGTTGTCTGTTTCATTGAATGTGATTCCTCTTGTTGCATTTCCTTTCAAAATTTTCTTGCTGATTTGCAGGGAAGACAGAAACTGGCCAAGTTCAACAAACGCGAATTTGCTACTCTTATAATCGACATACTTAACGACGCAAAGCGCAGATACGCAGGACTATTGTCTCCTTCGGGCACCGTCAACAGAGGGCACAAGGAGAAGGGCAAGTTAAATGGGGAAACATATTTGTCCATTTCTTTATAGTAATACATATTTGTGTGTGAAATATTGTAATGTTATATACTCTTTTAGTCTATTATCATCACCTTCTCAACTCTTCACACTTTCTATGGACTGTTGTGCCAATATTATTACTGTATTATTATTATTATTATTATTATTATTATTATTAAACTCACAATTTCTTGTGTGCCATATTACCAAAATGTCAGGAGCAAGGGCACATTACAGAGTCCAATAAAAAATATAACAGTAACAAAACGAATGGAAAACAATCAACATTGTGAATTTACTTTCTACAATATTTCTTTGGCCATTTGAACATGATTTCCAAACATACAGTCACTTATTTAATGTTGTATATGAGAATCCATCTGAAGAAGGTGATGCTATTAGCATGGGGCGAATGGCTTAGCGGCTGACAGAATAATATAGTTCTTGCAATATTAATAGGCATGACAGTAGGTGAGTTTCACAGTGGCAATTAGTTTTCAGATTTTCTGGTCTGGTTTTTTGTTATTTACCGTTTTTGTTAATTCTGCTTGTTTTCTCGTTGTTTTCAGACAAGTCTAACGTCAAGCCGAGCGGCAGCGGCGCCAAAATGGTGAACGGTGCCAAGCCAGGCGCTGGCGCCAAATCTGGCAGCGGTGCGAAGCTTGGCAACCTCAGTGACGATGAGCCACTGTACGACAGCGTCTGCTCAGACGAAGACTACGCCAGCATCGGAGACAACCAGAGCGTGCAGGACGGCGCAAAACCTGCATCAAAAGACGACACTAATCAGGTTTTAACAACGCTCGTTGCCTCTCATTGACTTAGGCTGGTGCAAATATCAGACTAAGTCTGTCTAAGTCTGTCTGTCTGTCTGTCTGTCTGTCTGTCTCTCTCTCTCTCTCTCTCTCTCTCTCTCTCGATTTTATGCATCAGTTTTTAATGAAGGTGTCCAAGTGGTGCTATATTGTTTGTTTTGTTTTTATCCAAGTTGTATTGATGATGCCTTGTGATTTGACTACTGTATGTGCTTATTTTTAAAAGAAATCTCAAATTGCCACTCTGTGAGACATAACCGTATATTTCTTACAAAACCATCAGTTTGTATTCACAGATTGTCAATATTATATCTCCTGGGCATATTGGTTTCATCTACTGGTAGTTCCTATTTAATAGGAGTTCAATGTTTATGTGACCTCAGGGCTGTGCTGACATTTTTCAAATATTAAAATCAATGAGGAATATTGATGTTTAGCCTATTTGTTAGTTTTTCTGTTTCCTTTTACCTTTTAGAGTGCAGATTCGACTTGTGATTTGGCCGGCGTTGCTGCCTCCACTTTGGATGAGAACTTCAAGAAGTGTTTTGCTGAAACTCAGCGCAAGCTTCGGGACTTTGAACAGACGAACCTCGGTCTCATTCAGTCGAATATGAACCTGAAAGAGGAAGTTCAACTTCTCCAGAACATGGTTTACTTCTTGTTCAAACTCTCTCTCTCTTATTTGCGTGTGAACCGTCTTGGGTGCCTAGAAGCAGTCCCGGTTTAGTCTAGCTTATTTTGCACCGTGACTCTTTATATGCATGTAAGTTAGTAAAATCTTGTGGATTTATGTAGCACTTTTTAAAGTTGTTCTGCAGCAGTTTAAAATCAACTGAAGCCTTAGTGAGGGTCTGTTAATGCTGAGTAATTGTAAGTTAGTAAGTAAGCCATTGCTTGAATTGCGCATTTGGGTGTCGTTACTAATTGGACTTATGGTGTGTGCTCCGTCGACCCCGGGTGCATTTTCCGACTGGTTTGAGTAGCAAGATCATTTCTGTCCGTAGGTGAAAAAGCTGTTGCAGGAAAACCGGCTGCTCCGCTGCGGAACGAGTCCCGTCGATGTTCCGTCGTCTCTGAATGGCCACGAGGTCGGTCTTGGATACCACTATGCAGGGTGTCGCTGGTCAATACCGGAACCAAACAATCCTCAGTGGCTGATGTACGAGGTAACTGGTCGATTATCTACGTTTTTCTCAAGTACCTCTATCCACTTTTGTATGTTTATTTAGAGTAGTTATTGGCTGATGTACGAGGCAACTGGTCGATGATCTATGCTTTTCTCAAATACCTCTATCCACTTTTGTATGTTTATTTAGAGTAGTTATTGGCCGAGGAGCTCGACTAGCTATGAACCATTGCTGATAGCTGGCATAGTGCGCTTTTGACCGGTAGAACCAGTTTTTGGTTTTCGAATAGGACTCCGATGGACTGGATGCAACAACTGTCTGGCGTAAATATTTTGGGTGGGTTTTAGCGCCCGCAGACAGATCGTTTAAGGTGTTTTATCGTGACTTGAAATCAGCAGCGAGGTTCTTCAAATCGGCTGTGATTTCTTTTTCCCAAGGGAAGGGACTTTCCAAGTCCTCCGAAAGACTTACCGGCTCTTACGGGGAAATCGGACGGCGATTCACACACAACGAAAAGCAGCGGCAGTGGAACAAGGTTGGAGTCCGATGCATGGTTGTCTCTAGAACTGTACTTCTGTGTTTGACACATAACTTCACTTGCGAATGACTTAATGTGCATCAACAACCATGTAATAATAATAATAATAATAATAATAATAATAATAATAATAATAACTAGAATGGTGCTTAGAGAGAATCATTATTGAGAAACTGTTCCTTCTGGCTTGAGGGGTAAACGGGTTTGGTTTATGGACCTTGGGGGAGTCTTCCCTGCCCCGAAATTGTCAGCCATCATTTTCTATGGTATGTGGAGTGTCAGAAGTAGCATACAATTTTTAAAAAATTAAGCTAATATTATATCCCAGCTATTATTATTATATCCCTTCTATTATTATTATATCCCTTCTATTATTTTTATTATATCAGGGCTGCTATTATTATATCCCTGCTATCTAGAAGATGCAGATTTTGGTAATGTAGAGTTTGTTGGTCTCCAAAACCTCGTAAAACATTATCTGTAAGTAAGTAAATTCTTGTGGATTATATAGCACTTTTGAAAGTAGTACCATAGTAATAGGTTGCTGCTTACTGACCGTCTCGATGCTAATAATTATATGTGATTGCTTCCATGGGTTTAGCATGTTTGGGGCTCATCCATATAGTACGTACGCAAGGAAGGCATACTTTCAACCTCTTCCCCCGTTTGCACACCGTACATACGCAAATTCTCCTAAATCCAGCCCCCTCATTGCATACGTATTATATGGATGGACCCTTGAATAACGAATGCTAGGAGCCATTTGGGACATCACTGTACTGGTAATGGTCTCAATGTGTTCTCTTGTACTTTGACTTTTCTTCTCTCACAGGGCGCCCACCAGAGACAGCGTCGAGATAACGCCGACCGACGTCATGCCGCCTCCCTTCGTCGACGACGCCACTCTTGACTCCGCTGCGACCAACCCGCTGCTGCCGACTCAGGACGTCGTGGTGAAGAAGACGGAAAAGATTACGCGGAATCTGCAGGAGCTGTTTCAGTCGGCCCAGGAATGCAAGCACGATTGGTAAGGCACGGAAGGTTGCACCCGTCCGGTTTCATTTGTGTTTTTTGTAAAATGAAATGCGTCAATGGATTCTTCACCATCGGCATTTCAGGCCACTGGTGCAGCTGCCATGTTGACGGAAGACACCGAATGACTTTGGAAGAAATAGCAAAGGACAGAGGACTTTGGAGAGATGTCATGGAGAAGAAGTCAATAGCTGGACACAGCTGGAGGACGAAGACCTGACCTGACCTGAATTCTATTTGCCACACTTGTGTTGCAGTTGTTACGAATGTTGCCGCCTAAGCTTTCTAGAAATTCATGAGATCTTTCAGTGAAAATGTAGAAAATTCTGGTCAGTTATAATTTTTCGCATTTCAGTGATCGATATTGGAATGCATTTTCCAACCATTGTTGTTTTGATTTTAGCTACGCCTCCTGTGTGGAGAAGATTCACGCATCTGTTGCGGAGATGGTCGCTCTCTTCCCAGCGGTGACTTTGATTTTTCAGGATTAATGAAAAGAATTCATTTTTAAAAAACTATACCTCTGAGTTTGATTTTCTTTAGCTATGCACGATACAGAACATGAAAGCTTACTGTGTGTTCGATTGTTTTGTATAATTTTGTCGTACGGTTCTGCAATGTTCTAGTATAGGGGTATAATGGAGTTGTGGTAGAATTCTGTACGCAAGGCTGGAGGATAGGGGTTCGATTCTCACCCTAATCACTGTGTAGTGACCTTGGACAAATTGTTCAGCTCAGCACTTACGATTCTTTACTTTGTGAATGACTTAACATGCATTAACAGCCATTTAATAGTAGTAGTAGTAGTAGTAGTAGTAGTAGTAGTAGTAGTAGTAGTAGTAGTAGTAGTAGTAGTAGTAGTAGTAGTAGTAGTAGTAGTAGTAGTAGTAGTAGTAATTGCAAAAACAAGCAAGAGGGCAAAGATTGGGATTTTTCTGCAAGACCATAATGGGAATGAATGGATGGGTGAGACATAGTGGTTCTCACATAGGGAAGACCCTACTGAACTACTCCAAACCTTGTTATTATTATTGTTATTATTATTATTATTGTATTTTTTGCTTTTATTATTATATATTTTATTTTTGCTTTTGTTTATTTTCAGGGGTCAGCACCAGAATCAATGCAAAATGCTCTAGATCTGCTTGTCGCTGGAGCCGAGAGAGTTCACGACCTTTGCACGTACCCTGTCCCGGAACTCAACGGTGTGCCCGATTACCGGCTTCATACGCAGGATGTCATAAAATCGGCGTATGACATTGCGAAAGCTGCCAAGCAGCTTGTAATTCTGTTTGAGTGATTTTTTTTGTCGGAATAGAGATGAAATGTATCAACGTCGATATTTGAATTACTCGCAGAGAGTTTACCCAAGGTACTCTGCTGTTGCTGTGGTAGTTTTTTTGCCTCAGATTTTTGTGTCCTTTTTTTCGCTAGAATTTTCAAGTATTTTCTTGTCAAGTGTGCGAAATCTAGACGGCTTTTGACATAGTCTCCAAATTTTCCCGAAAGCTTTAGAACGTTTGCGTAAAATGCACTAACTGTCTGTTTTGCCAGACAGGTTTTTGAGGAGTCTATGGTTTATATATAATATAATAGTTAATATATAATATATGAGAATAATTATTCATTCAGTGCAGTAGAGTTTTTGGATTCATTCTTTCTCTTATGATTGCCATACACATATTTGCATCGACCTGACTGTTTTGGCGTGTTTTATTTTTCTTTCTTTTAGAATTTTATGTTTGCATCATGGTGTTTGTGGCTAAAGTTTAAATTTGAAACCTGAAATTAATCGTGTCTGAATATTAATGTGAAAATTCTGATGTTTTTCGTTTCATATGATGTTATGTGGACATGTAAGAATAGGTTCTTCTAATAGTTGATTTCTTGAGCATCTTTTGCAAGCATAAATCTGATGATGATGATGATGATGATGATGATGATGATGATGATGATGATGATGATGATCTATGATGATGATGATTTGATGATTGATGATGATAATTGTCTGTTTTTAGTTTGGTCACATTGCTGTGTTGTGTGTAAGGTCATTGTGTGTGTGTGTGTGTGTGTTATTTAGCACCATCTTTCTTATTTGATTGTTTTTTATGCCATTTAGATTGTAAACCATGTAACAATAGATGCATATGTTGCATGCATTTAGAGCTAGAAATTCCTGTGTTTTGGTTGAAATCCTATACGGTCACCTAATGGCATTGCATTGTTTTACATCTGAGATGCTTTTTTATCGAGTCTAACTCGTACGAACCGCTTAATATGTCGTACATTTGGATTTTCTCTTGCATCTGTTTGCGGTCTGCGTTTGATATCTCTTTTGTACTATAGCATCTACGATTGTCGGTTTTATTTTAATTCAGGATTTGATTATTACTTGTATTCAGTGATGGGCAAAATACTTTTCAAAAGTATTTTCAAAATAGAAAATAAAATAGTGCAAAAAGTATTTTGAAAATAACAAAATGAAATCTTTACAAAAGTATTTGCAAAATACAAAATAAAATAGTATTTTCAAAATAGTTTTGGTTACGTCAATAAATTGATTTTTATTGCATCACAATATTGTATTAAGGTTTTTTTGCAGATTCAACACAGTCCATCGTCCATTATGGCCAGTAAAAACTAAAAAACCAACCGCAAATGTCAGTTCCTCGGCAAAGTTAGCATAATTCCTGAACTGTTGAACACGAGAACAACTCACAAGAACAGTGTAAGTCTGTTAGCCTTACAAGTTGACAACAAACTTAGATAAAATTTTTATTTTGGAAAAGTATTTTCTTAAGGTCACAAATACTTCTTAAAACTATTTTGAAAATAATGAAATAAAATAATTTTAAAAAGTATTTTTAAAATAGAAAATAAAATAGTATTTTTTATTTTCAAAATAGAAATACTATTTTCAAAATAGTATCTTGCCCATCACTGCTTGTATTATGTAAACGTTAATATCGGCAGTTGTAATGTGTTATCGAATATTTTCATTTTGTTAAATTTAGCTTCATTTATGTGGACTACTATTCAGATGATGATTATTAATTAATTAACGTATTGCAGTTAATAATAACTCTTATGGCCACTATTAATTACGTTGTCTTTAATATCGTGTTAATCGTCTTCTGTGTAATTTTCACTTTCATTGGTGTCGTGGCTTTCAGTAAAGGCCTTGTTCTCTTCAGTCTATTCTTGGTGTCAATCCTTTCTACGCCAAAATATTTTTTCTGATTATTTTGTTAATAGTGTTGTGTAAACTTGGAAGATACAAGTGCAAATTCCATATGAAGTTTTCCTTCTTGTACGAACATTTTTGCTGACAGGGACTGTCATTTGACCTTTAACCCTAAGTGACCTTTTATGTTTGTCCGGGTAATTGACAGTAGTATGATTGGTTTTATGGCACTTTTAAAACTTAGCAATTGATCACTGACAGTCAGACCCGCTGACAGAAATTCCGGGCCCCTGTACAGAATGGCCAGCGGGCCCCGACAAGTCTTAAAAATTGCTGACGACGTTTTTTTTGCTCGTCATTGTTTTAACCTTTAAACCAATCGAATACTATAGTGATGACCTTTTTATGCTTGTCGCTCTTTTCACGCTGTTCCTTTTTTTGATGCTTTTGAGGTCCTCAGGTCCCGGGCCCCCCTTTTACTCGCCAGGCCCCCTTCTTTAGTGTTATTAGTAATATTATTGTTAATTATGCATATTCGTCATCGGCCCGGGTCCCCTCCAGACCGCCGGGCCCCTGTGCATTTGCCCCTCTCGACGGCCCTGCTGACAGTGAAAATTGACTTCATAGATCAGTGATTCAGTGTTTCCCAAACTGGGTCGCGACCCAAAAGTGGGTCACAGGCAGTGTTTATTCTAGCCCTCTTGACATTGGGAGGGGGTAGATTTTAAAATGTTTGGGGGGGGCAAGGTTTGAGTTTCCACACGTTTGGGGGGAAATTTCCATTTCCCCCAGCCAACATCTAAAACAATTTGGGGGGTAATTTTCAAACTTGGGGGAATTCCCCCCCTAAGAAGGCCTAGAATAAACACTGGTCACAGGGCTCATTCTGGTGGGTTGCGGCGTAGTGCAGAATTACCGGTAGAATTTTTGACCCCGCCTTTCCCATTAATACATACTTCCCATGGTCTACCATTTTACAATGTCCAAAAATATTTGCTTCTATAAACCAATATAAAATATTAGTTTTGCCTGGGGAGTGTTCAAGTTGTGGCTTTTATTTAGGTTACGACATCATCTTATACTCCCTTATAGATCTTATAAGAATTAATGTAGAAAATGTCTTTAATCGTGATATAATCGTACGAAAGCAACCAGTTTTTCCTAGCCTTGCTCCATAAAAAACGTGTCTGCCCCTCTTTATCCCGTAGATTCGAGCAGAGACACTAGAGAGCCGTCGACATAAAAGTGGTCACGTGACCGAATTTCTGTTGAAGACAAATTGAAAATATTTAAAATTAACTTAGAGTAAATTCAGTTGAGTTTGAGTTTCGATCGGAAAAATATACGGAAATGTCCGTTTCCTCTGCTAGGAATCTTCGCAAGAGATTTACGATCAAAGCCAAACCCATCTAGTTGATCAATGGTCGCTGGGTGATTGGCAATCATTTAATGTTCGCATGCTCAGTATAGACTAGTAGTGTATAATTTTTCGCTAATTTCGTAGCGCCTTTAGAAGTTAGGCACAGACTAATGGCTTATTTACGTGAATTTAGTTCGCGTACCTTAGGCATTAGAATATGAATTACTGTAGTTATTCGCTTTGTTTGACGGTTGCTAGACGTTTTTTGTTAACTTCTGAGGCGTCACTGTGATAATGCTTAAGGCATCAGTCGATGGTGCACCACCTACAGGCGGAGTTAGAGCCATGTCAAGCCGGAAATGTCAGTCAGATCGACAGGGGAGCAATCTAAGTGGGATAGGCCAACCAAACAGTCCCATCTTATGACTAGATCTAAAGTATGTGATGCTGATGAATGATGTCTAATTTGAGGATTGATGTCGAGGTGCACTGAAAAACAGTAGTGCATAAAATACTGTAATCCCTTTAATATTATTAACACACTAATATACTCGCACTTTTTCATGTCATCGGAATGTCTTGGAGATGGTTTTAATCGGGAAGAATTGGCATCAGAAGCGGTGAATAAGACAGGCATGAATTATCCACACAGAGACAGCACAAATTTTTGTAGTGGAACATTAATGGTCTTATTTCCTTTTGATCATTCATTCATGTAATCTAATCGTATCTAATGCCCAGTTCTCAATTAATGGCAATGAAATAAATATGATATTATTAATATGATGTCCTGAAGAGATGAGTCTTCAGTTTTTCTCTTGAAAGACTTTATGATGCCCTGTGATGTAATGTCATTTATTTATTTTCAGTGCATTTTCCTTGATGCATTTTTTGTCTTATGGAATGTCGTTAATGTTGTTTTTTTCATGCTTTAGGGGAGTGTAGAATCTTCAGATAGCCACAATTCTTCTCATCGAATCTGAGGTGCTACTTGAGATGTTTCTATGAAATTGCTGTTTAAGGAACCCGCTGGAATTTACGATAAATTTTTGAAAAGCGTAAAGATTCAAGCTGTTGCAGAATACTATGGTGACTCTTTGAATATGGACCAGGTTTCCGTTCTTCGCATCATGTCACGCTATCACAAATTTTGGAATGCTGGCGTCGGTCTTCAGGTGGATGGGTGTACCAATGGAGGGGACTCGGAAGGTGAGAGTTCAACCGACAATATTCACAATCACCTGCGCAATCCTCCACCAGCTTCATCTGCACACGAAAGCACTGATTCGCAGTTGACAGGTATGTCAGTCGGCAAGACTTTAGATCCTACGCCGCTGTGTGTAGCGACCAACGATGCGAAGGATCTAGAGAGCCCTGAAAGTGAAGAGAAAGGAAGAGGAAAGCGCAAGAGAAAGGCTACGTTGTGCATTCGACAGGAGGAACCCGATAACAGCGATAAAGATGGCCTTACCGATCCGCTGTGTAACGTTAGAAGGGGCCGGAACCCAGGCACCGGTGTGAAAAAGAGGCGAGAAAGAAGAGTCAACGGCAGCTTTCGGAAGAATAAGACCGATGCGTCCAGTGCAGGTTCCGATCCTTTTCGAAGTTCTGTCGACGCGAATAATGGTCTGATGCAGGCGTCTGCTTCTAAGAGTGGTGTCGCCGGTAGTCACGTGTCGTTTTGCCAAAGAAATGGCGGTCAGGCGGTTTTGCCGCAGTTGAGTCTGAAACCATCATTTGGAAGTGACTTAGCGGCGTTTTCGTGCAGCATCGCGGGTAAGAGCTCGACGATGAATAGCGGTCTGAAGGAGGACAACCGCGACGCGTCGAGTGCTTTTGGCAGGCAACAGCTTCGAACGGGTCGCGACAAAGAGCTCGAACTGGAAGTGACAAACGAAAAAGGCGAAGTGGAGATCGTCACGATAGTTGACCTTCACAGTTCTTCGGACGAGAGCGACCTCTTGGCGATGAATGGTGAGGACGAGATCATTCCGCTGTCGGATAACGACAGTTGTGCTTTTGCCAACCAGCTGGATTATCAGATGGGGGAAGCGGAATCGAATGTCCAGGGCGGCCCCACAAAATCTCCATGTTCCGCGATTGTCGGCCCAAAGAATACAATTTGCCAATCGCTGCTGGGCGGTCACTCGTGTCACGTCAATCGCAGTTTGAAGCAGAACGGTAACGACAGTCTTGCCGCTGGTCTTGCGGCTTCTCGGGCGGAATCGCTGGGGGAAAATAAAAAGTCGGCCAGCACCAGGAAGAAGAGGAGAAAGAGAGCGCGCTGGCGGCGACCCCCGCTCAGTTCAGCTCGGAGGTCGAGGATAACGACAAAGTGAATCGCCTGAAGAAGATGTACGGACTTCAGAGGCAGAACCGAGCGGTAAAATCAAACCAGCTTCAGAACAGCTGCGACAGGATGGCGGCCCCGGCGTCGTCCGTCGGCCCGTACGTCCACGTCATGGGCCCCCGGGACGCGCCGACGTCGTGCCGGGTCGTGAACGTCAAGGACGTGGACCTCGACGCTCCGAGCAAGTCGAAGAAGAACCAGCCGGCGCTGAGGCGTTCTGCGTTCCCTCGTCGATCAAACTCATGGACTCGGTTCCGTGGCTGTGCGTCTTCTGCGGAAACGGCAGCACGCATCTCAACCTCGGCGATCTCTTCGGACCGTATCATCTGCAGTCGCAGGTGAAGACTGAGTGCGTGGACGAAGGACGGCTCCACGCGGACGGCAGAAGTGCGGCCGCTCCCGGTAGACGCTCTCAGAGTCCGCGCAGGCACTCGAACCGCTTGAGCCCGGGCGCCGGCGACCCGCCGCTCGAGGGTGCGCTGCCTGTGGCACGTGTGCCGCAGGAGATGTGGGTGCACGAGTCTTGTGCTGTGTGGACCAGTGGGATCTATGTGGCGGGAGGAAAACTTCAGGGCCTCGAAGAGGCAGCTTCAATCGCCTCCCAAGTGGTTAGTTTGGTCATAGTTTGGTCCTAGTTTGGTTATAGTTTAGTCTTCGTTTCATTATAGTTTAGTCATAGTTTGGTCATAGATTGGTCTTAGTTTGGTCATAGTTTGGTTACAGTTTAGTCATAGTTTGGTCATAGTTATGTTTTCTGATGTAGAATTAGATGCAGTCAAACCAGAATTTCTTAAGTTTTCTAGAATGTGCTTCTCTTGTTTTCTTTTGCTCATGTCATTGCCTTTTACAAATTTTATGCACTGGTAAATCATATTGCAATGTATAATGTTACAGGTTCAACTCTTTTTTTGAATGACTAGAACACTAATTCTTCATTTAGTACAAACACTTGACATTACTGATTAAAGGGACTTTTGGCTTAAGAGTTGAGACTTCTTTGTATTTGGTTTTGTTTTCAGTGCTGTTTTGTTTGCCATAAAATGGGAGCCACTTTGGGTTGCTACACAAAGGGTTGCAGCCAGAACTATCACTATCCATGTGCCGTTAGATCGGGTTAGCACAGTTTGTTTTTCTTTGAAAATTTACTTGGAGAATTTTTTCTTCCTTTGTAATGTTGTTTTGCCTCACGGCTTTCCATTAAAATGGTTTATTTTTGCTAAAGCATTTCGAATTATTTGATAACTTGTCCTCACGGGTTGCTTAAGTAATTAATTAATGTTGCATTGGTTTGTAAAAAATTCTGATATCTTTGTAATTATGCTTTGTGGTTTTTTCTTATTAGGCTGCTTTTTCCAGGAGGAAAATTTTTCCATCCTCTGTCCTCGACACCGTGACAGGTAAATTTCAGGTGACATTGGCAGATGTACAATACATAGCACTAATAATTAAGTCATTTGACCAGCCAATGCATTGAATAGTCAGTTATATCTGACATTTCCGGATTTGAAGATATATCCATAGTTGGATGCTCCAGTTCGGATTGGATTTGTTGCACTAACTGCTGCCCTAGGCCAATGGTTCTTAACCTTTTTTTGATTACGTACCCCTGAAACAAGTATAAAAAAGCGAAATGCCCCCTACCCACATACCTTACCCCAGGAGGCATACCTTATCCCAGGACAAAAGTTTGTGCTTCTCATTAATTACTTAAAATATTATAAACTGCAACATATGTCTTTCATAGATTGTGCACGTGCCAGAAAGTGGGATTTTTCTCTAGAATTTCTAATTTAGTACCTAAATATCTACAGTATTTGTACAGTGTACAGAGTAAATAATTATTGTAGTAAGTCTTTGAAACTGGCTTTATTTGGATAATACTTTGTACCCCCACAATGTCCTTCAAGTACCCCAAAGGGGTACGAAGAACCACTGCCCTAGGCAGTGGCACTATAAAAGTTGATTGATTGATTGATTGAATTAATTTGATTAAAGACGATGAATGTTCTGTCAATTGCAGGTGTGTAACATTAATTAGGTTTGACTGTAGGAATATGGTTTAGTACAGTGAATCTTTGCATTGCATAGATTTTGTATTATTGTTGCAGGGTTTTTGTGTGTTTGTGTGTTGCAGGGCAAAAAAGTGAAACAGTTTGGTGTGATTGCAACCAATTAAATGTTGACTGTGACACAGCATTAGTAGTGATATTTTCTAAAGTGATGATTAAATCTGCCTTTATTATAGAACAGTTTGGTTAAATGGTACCACATATAATTACTGAATACTTTGTTTTGGCTGTTTTGGTGTGCTGTAAGAAATTTTCTGGCTGAAGAAATGCTGATTCGTGGATCAGTGGCGGCTCCATCGGGGGCACCGAGGGGGCGTGCTCCTATTGAGTGCCTGCCTCCCCCAGTGCCCTCCCCCCCAGTTGGGCCCCCCAGTTGGGACCCTATACTTAATGCTACATACATTAAATAACAAATGGTTGGCCCCCATGATTAGAAGTTGCCACCCCAACGGCCCCCCACTTGCCAAATCCTAGAGCCGCCACTGTCGTGGATTTCTATTCCTATTTCAGTTTTTGTGCGCAAGATTTTGTGTTACATGTAGAGCTGTAAAAAATTTACTTTGAAATTTAGTGTATTTGCAAACCTTTTACATTGTTACGGTCATTAAGGTTTTATGACTCTATAATTGAACAGATGTTACAAGAGTTGAGGGTAAATTTCCAAATGGTATACTGTAGTACTGAAATAAGACATATTCGTTGCGGTCATGGCCACATTTCTCTGACGTTGAGGCCATATTCTGCTTTGTATAGTTGTATGTTATTTAAAATAAACCCATTCTTGTTTGTATCTTGATCACACGTGTTGTCAATGGTTACCATCTGTCTTGCAGTCTTCATTTTTTATGGGATGGCCTAATAGGTTTTGGATTATAGGTAATTATGCTGTATATTTAGGTGGTCATGTAACTTACAAGGTACAGTTATGCAATTATTACAGTATGCCATATGCCAACTAGGATGACTTGCAGGCAGTGATGTTAATCCTTGTTCTGGTCATTGTTCTTAAGGGCTCCATAAGGACCAGTTTGAAGTCCTTGTCCTTGCAGGTCAGTCCTTGTCCATGTGGCTTAGTCCTTGAAAAGTACGTGCAAGGATCAATTAGTCAAATGACATTTTCATGTATTTTGATACATATTTACATACTTGCTCTAAGTGATTTACTCCATGATGAAATTCATTGTTATTTTTATAATAACAGCAGGACAGCTGAACTTCCTTTCTTACTGACTGATTCCTGGAATGACCAAGTCGTTTACTGGTGGATTTGAAGTACAATCTATTGAGACCTTTGGAGTATTAGAAATGATGCTATAAAAGTGCATTATTATTATTATTGTTATTATTATTTAATTTCCCTGTTTGATGCGTTTTAAGTTGAACTCAAATTAGTGAAAAATTGTCTACAAGTTTTACACTGATTGATAATGCAAGAAGAATGTGTTCAGGACACTACAGAGCACCAGTTGAACGAGTGTTCTCACAAAGTGATCTTATAATGAGACCTCATTCTCATCTTATTGATTGGCTACTAGAAACTCTTGTGTATTTGAAATGCAACATTTTTATTAACTGGTTTATGTTTTAGGATTTTTTATTGCATTGGTTGGTCCTTGTTTTTGGAGACCAGTCTGTGTGCTTTTGGGATAAGTCCTTGTCCTTTGGGGGTCAGTTCATGTCCTTGAGGTGTCAGTCCTTGTTAACATCCCTGCTTGCAGGTGGCATACTTGTAACAGGACTCCATAAACAATATATCACATTAGATTTTGTAAAAGACAATACTCCCTGGCATTCAAACAATTATCAATCAATAAACTTCTATGACGCCACTATATTAATTGTGCAGGGAATCTGGCAGCAGCAGACAGTTGAAAAGGTTGTATAATAAAACAGGTTAATTTATGAAAAGTTCTTCAATCACCAAAACTATCTGCTGTTAGACTAAAGATAGGTTCTTTGTACGATATCTATTTTCAAAGGAAAACTAGCTATTTCCTAGACTCGCTTGTTTGATCCATTGGTGGTAGGTCGACTATTATTCAGATATTCTCTTTTTGCGCGCGCTAAAAGCAAATGTGGCAACACTGTTTTGATGATGACAACACGTCGAGTGATTTTTGCAAGTATTTTGCAAAAATAGGCTCAAATTCAACGAAATTATAAAATTTGGGTGTTTGGTGAGTAATGATTGAATTTTACACTGACTAATTAATTATCATATTTTTTCACGATGCGCCTTAAAAAGCTTAGAATAAATCGATCACCGTTGCGTTTTCTAAAGACAAAAGCTGCTGAGTTATATAGGTAGACCCTGAGCCATAGGCGTAAAACACGGGGGGCGAGGGACGGTCCTCCGAATAATTAGTTGGCGGGGACAGAGTATCAATTATCCCCCAATGTTTTGGGCTATATGGTAAAAAAATTCTATCCTACCCCATGATGTTATGACGTTGATGCCAGAATTACGCCAAATCCACATTCATTCATTTCGGATGACCTTTTTTTGCTTGTCAGGGTTTTTGGTTGGAGAGGGAAAAATATAAAAATATCAGGATGATCTTTTTTGCTTGTCAAGACTTATTTCATGGGCGATTTTAAGCCCCCATCATAATATGCAATATCCCCCATAATGGAAGGGGAATTTTTATATTTCTGGGGGTCAACTTGTAAAAGTTATTCTATCCCCCACCCCAATGTTGACGCCAGGTTTACGCCACTGCCCTGAGCAATGCTACTCCAGCCATAAAATAGTCCATAAATACTTCACCTAATTATAGTTGTGTCTTGAAACTTTTCTGCGATAAATATATTTTCTAAACAAATTAGAATTGCCAACGTACAGTAACACATGCATCTACCCATTTAGCACAGAAAGTGCATGTAAATGATACTCAGAACTGCTTTTCGTATGGCTTTACTGCTTTTGTGGAGTTAGGAATTTTGATAAATTGTGAAAATCTACAATGTAATAAAATTTTCCTTAATAGCTACTTGAGAGAAGGGAGTGAGACTACAAACATTGGAATCTGCTGGCTGTTGCAATGGCGTTAATTTCGTCCCATCTTCTTGCAGCTATCACACTGATTGTAGTCCTTGGAGTCACATCGCTGTCCCTCTTTATCTGGATGGCGGCAAAGCAGTGGACAGACAAGACTGGAGTCAGTGTGGCGGTCATTTTTATCCTGTTGACCGCAGTTCAGGCGGTGCTGTCATTTTTCTGGTGGCGAGTCACACAACGAAGACAGAGTAAAAGCCAAACCCAGCACGAGCTGATAGCGGTGGCGGAAAAGATGAATTGAATCAAGAAACGTTCTGCCTGACGTCATCAATTTATCTTAAATTATAAAAAATTAAATGGAACATGACAGGCAAAGCATATTTTTATATTGGTGACTTAGATGTTTATATTCTATCATCTTAATCAGTTGATTTCATAGCTGTAATATTCAACTTTATCATTCTTATTTTACAACATTATGTACTTGTGACATGGACAGGTATATGCTTTAAAAGAGGAACATTATATCTTTAATCTGATATTACATTTACTGTAATAGGGGTAACTTTCGAGTTATGTTATATTCAAGAATTTGATTGAAAATTTCTGTGTTTATTAGCCAAGCTTTGAGCATGTTATGATCTGTTTGCAAAGAGTGTTTAAAATAAAAATTCAAGTTTGAAACAACATCTCATCAACACAGAATTTTTAATTGTTTATCTTGCAAACATCAATAAGTTTATGTGTTGAACACCACACTGGATAGTGTCCATTCCGCATTAAATAAACACCATGCTTTTAAGCATGACATGCACAACAGGCTGTTGTAAGTCAGTGTTCACATAGCAAACTGATTTCATGAAGTCACAATCGCGTTCGCATCAAAATACAATTTCAAATTTCCTGTTGGAATACTCCAATCTATTTGCAAGATATGTGACATATTTCAAAAATGAAACGACAATCTGTATTCTGACATTCACACAACATTATGTACTTGTGACATGGACAGGTATATGCTTTAAAAGAGGAACATTATACAGTACCTGATGAATGGCAAAGTCATCACCGCATGAAACCCATCAAGTTGGGGGACAATATGGGGTCTGACCCCATCATGCTAAGCCAATGGTAACTATTACAAATTTGGCAGTTTTCAAAAGGAATTTGAAGGTCATTGTTTCAAACCCAGTCACAGTATTTAAATACTGTTTCTCTTTTAGTAACAGGTGATGGAAATAATAACATACTGAAAGACAGCAAAGCTTTCAAAGGTTAACATTTATACTGTAACTGGACATATCTAAGATTCGATGCATACTACAACTCAACAGAAATTATAACTACCGGTACTCTAAATTATAAACAGGCCACACACACACACACACACAGACACAATAATAATACAGTTTAAAGTGGTTCAGTAGGGTCTGCCCTGTGTGAGAACAACTATGACATGACAATAACAATTAAATATCTTGAAATTTTAAGACTCCAGAATACAATGTATAAACATTGTCAACAATTGAAAAAATGTCTAGAAAACATAAATAAGAATTACTGCCAAAGCTGCCAAAAGTATTCCTTTTAATATCTGATACTAAAACATCCCAATCAGTTACATATTCAAACCACAGTCAACTTGCCTTAATATCATCTGAAGTAACTTTATGTAACAACTGACTTAGTTTGAAACAAAAATGATACTCAAAAAAAAAAAACGGAACTACAATGACAAAATTGACACGTGAGAATTGCAGTTAAACTACAACGGGTGTCCTCAAAGCCTGTGTCAACATACACTTGTTTGAAAACACTGAGAAAACAAGTACACGTGCTTAACGCTTTTGCTTCCCAAAGCCGATATTTCGGCTTCATAAAACCTATTGGTTACACGGAATGACCGAGGTTAAAGGGTTAAAAGGAGACGAGTGATTTTGATTAGAGGGATCAGAACACAGACATAGAACAAAATTTGCTAGAGCTGCTGCCTTAGAAACTAGGCGACAAAACACCAGAAAAATTGGTCGCAACGGCAAGACATTTCAACTAATTTCCACGCATTGTAATTTCTATTCTACTCTCCTGTAAAATAGTATGTAAACGCTCTGCTGAACGTTCTCGTCTCTGAGCTCCTGATTGATGTTCGCAACCACCTTCACCTTGCGGTCGCTAAAGTGATACCACTTGCCGTCGTCGGCCAAAGAGAACGACGTGTAGTGGCCGGACCCCATGTCCGACGCCCCGCTGTGCATGCAGACGCCGTACAGCGTGTACAGCCTGGGTACCGTTACCCCGATCCGGATCATGTCGAGAAAACAGAGGTCGATGGGTCCGGCGGTAACCTGGACCCGTTTCAGGATCTTCCTCATCGACGAGTCAAACCTCAGCAGTTGGACTATAAGACAGTCGGGCAGGTGGCGATACGACATCTGCTTCTGCCCGTCCGTCAGAGAAGGCCGCTGGGGAACGGCGTCGATGCCGCCGCCGCCGGCGGGCCGTGGTCGACCCGGGGTATCGGCGACAGAAATTCCACGTCGGGTCGTCTTGCGAGGGGACCGTTCGGGGTGCTGGTGTCGACGTGTCCGGTGCGAGGAATGGCGTTCCCGATGGGTTCGCGCCCTGCGTCTGGGAATTGCAGAAGTCGCACTGCCGCCTGTTCGGCCCGGACAGAATGCTGACGGCAATCGCCTGCCGAAAGCAGTCTTCGATCCGGACGATGCCGTCGGTGTCCGTTGGAATCGGAAGCAAAATGACGTTGAACTGGTGGAATGACAGTGATATATGTTCGCACGCGTCGCAGAAGAGCGCGGAGACTTCCTGACCTTGAAATACGTCGCTTATGATCGACTTCTTCGGCTCCTTGTATACCAGCCACTCGAGATCGGAAAGCACGGAGGCCGGCCACAGGTACGTTGCACTGTCTCTCCCGTTCGCAAGACTTATCTGACACACACACACACACATAATTCAGCACTTGGATTAAGATGATGCCTCAAAACTACCAACCGACATAGAAAATAAACTCCTATCCTCAATTGCCAAGCACATATTTTCGAAAAATTAATCGTGGATACAAATTTTTTGTCCGCTGACCTGGAGATGGCACTGCTGTCGTTTAAGTGCAATGTCCGCGGGCGATGGAGTGTTGCACTTATCTCTAAGCCGCCTCAGCGATTCCTGGGCTGAAATCACACATCGTGTCATAATTATTAGCACACATACAAGAATAACACAGCACAAACCTCATAAGTCTGTCACTTGAACCCTTTAACCTTCATCCATGGCAATCTGTATAACCAATATGCTATGAAGTATTTCAGCCTTACAGGCCAAAGGGCTAACTTCATCAAAGCTTAATAACTTTTTTACATGAGAACCATCTTGGGAATTGCCAAGCACTGCTGGCATATCTCAAACTCCGACTTTGGGGGTTACAGGCAGGGTGGTATTGGAGGGTCAGGAAAAATGGGGGAAAGACTGCAGCCCTAGTTCCCTTTTGCTGTATAAAGAATGGACAAGTCAGCAAGCAACTATCAGGAAATTATCCTGCCCCCCCCCAAGCCAAATACATACAGGTGGACACACTCAATTTTGTACTGTTCACATGTATCAATAAAATACATGTTGACCCCATTTCAGATCTACTTCAGATCTTTTACAATTACTATTAAAGCCAGCCTATACATGATCAACTACACTGTAATTTCAAGTAGACTTACACTTTGTCACCATATCCCTTTGACAGTAAATTGGCAACAAAGTGAATCAATAAAATTATACTGCTTTATGTTTACGTGTCAACAGAATGCAAGTATAAGTGATAAAATTGTCTGGTGTACTAATATAAAACATGTTTGATTTTCTCACTTTTTAGCCACAATTATTAATAAAGGCGCTCTGTTTAATACTGAAACACCTGTTGGCTGTAAATGTAAACAAAGAAATGTAAATCTTGATCCACTTATGGATTACCTTCAAAGTCACTCACTAAATGAATAAATTATACTCAGAAGTGACTTAAATCAGAAAAAACATAATTCTGGCAGACATATTCCTTGTTCCCAATTTCAAAATAAATTTTACTGGAAAAAGTTAAACTCCAATATCGTAATATTACACAAGAAATCCACTACTATCATCTTACTTGTCTGAATGTGCGAGCTGGTCACCAGAACCTCATCAAGGCGATCCAGAAACCAGGTCAAGAATTCTGCGGCATCCTGTTGATTCTGTTTAAGCGTGGAATCTGGGTCAACAACAAGAAGGTCGTTCAACTCGCTGATCGCCTTCCGCAGGCCTCCGGTCTCGACGGCAGACTTGTAGAAACACGCCTGTCCGCTCGAATCCACTTGCGCGCCGCGCTTCGACAGCGCACAGAACACCACGTACACTTCTTTGAAGAATCTGAGTCTCTGGGAGTCGAGAGCGTTGCAGAGTCCATCGTCCATCGCGTCGTCGATGTACTCCACGAGGCGCGGCGTGCGCGAAAGCGCCTGGAGGATGCAGTTCATGAAGCAAACCGCGCTCGGGTTCGTGATGCCGGGCGGATGCTTTCCGTCGTACGAGCCGCTGGAAGAAACGAACATGTTCAAAATAGTTGCTAAGAAGCCCATCTTTGACGGCTTCTCGGGGTCTGCGTTGTTGGGGTTCGAATGAGCTCCGTCGGCTCCAGAAGTGGTACCGGCGAAACGGGACCGCAGTCCTTCGCCTCCGCACACCGCCTGGTTCCCGGTACTTGGTCCTGAATTCACGCCGGCGGCGGCGCTCCCACCGTCCGCCTTCTTGGCATCGTCTGGCTGGCGGCTGCTGAAATTGGTGTCGCCGGGTTGTGGCTGCGTGTCACTGGCCCTGTACATCTGGTCGCCCGTGTTCGACGTATTAACTTTTCTGATCAGCTGGTTAACTGGCTGGAGCACGGCGCCTGCGTTTGTTGTTCCGACGCGCTGACCATTTGTCAGTCCGTCCGACCGACGGCCGAAAGGAGCACCATTGCTTCCGTGAGGCAGTATGCCTTCGGGTCGGTATACCTTGTCACCGGGCGGTTCAACTGCGGGTTCGATTCTTGAGAGCACCTCGGGAGATACAGAGCCTTTCTCGCCTCTCTCGATCTTCTGCTGCTCTTCGACGATGAGACACTCGTTCCAGAGAGTAACCAACTTCTCCCAATATGATCTAAAAAATAGCAAATATGAAAAGAGAACATATAAAAACGATATGTAAACAGAGTTGGAAAGGTCTTAAAATAAAACTAGCTACTCCAACAAAAAAATCATGTTGATAATTAAATCTACATCAAAAAAATCCCAAAAAGATGATGGTTTGCTCCAAAGACTTTGCATCACCTTGAAATCATCACTGTTTAGTGTTTATTAATAAAAATCTCAGAAAGGAAGAAATTCATAAGCGCCAACATCTCACCATTTCAGAACTATTACTAAACATATTAAGAAAGAAAATATCTTATTCCAAAACAGTCGCCATTGCTTTGTATTACTAATTACTTAACGCATCAAAGCAAATAAGTAACACAGACAGTCAAAATAAGATGAGAAACGACCACCAGAGAAAACTCGAGCATCAAACAAATCTGCAACAAAACAAAAAGCATGCAAAACTAGGCGCTTAACGGCATTAACGCCAAGCAATTGCAGCTGAACACACGCACCTGAAATCAGGTTGGAAGGTGGCATAGAGGAGCGTGAAGCAGCTCAATGCAAACAAAAGATACGGCGTATGATTCACGCGTACCACAGCGCAGACTGGAAAAAGCACAATACATTCTAAGAGGAGGATCGACCGTTTATTCTTACTATCACTAAAAATACAGAAAAAAACACAGATCGAAAATAATTAGATGACAAAACAAGAAATGCGCGGCAAAGCAGAAACGAAAAGCACTGCATCGGTAAAGTTGAGAAATAAATGCACGAAATATCGATGGAGGAACAAGGCTAAATATGACAAACCAGACAAAATACCAGTACTTTATGTTACCTCCTTATTAACCCCTTAACTGGGCAACTATTTGTAACTCAATGTAAAATGGACGGGCGTTACTCGGGGCACCCAGTTAAGGGGTTAACCGAATTACTTAGGCAGTGCTTCCCAAGCTTTTTCCAGCCACGGCACACTATCCAAGAAACACACAGTCAACGACACACTGCAGCCGACAAGCAAAAAAACCTCATCTGTGACCGTGATCTCTCCCTTTCCCCAAGCTGACATGCAAATTAAAGGTCATCAACTTATTTACCGGTACATTAGCTGCTACATAAGATTCTAGATCTTTAAAAATTAGCTTTCCAACATTTTGCCGTGGCACACTACTAAAGTTGTGTGCAGCGGCACACTGGTTGGGAAGCGCTGTACTAAGGCTTTCTCTGATCCATAATAAGATGAAGGTGAATAAAGTGAAACTGAACAACCAGGATAAAAGACCCAGAAAAAGAAACACCCCAAATTAAAACAAAACAGGGCACCCTTAAATTTAATCTGAAGTCACTAAGTGATACCATGCAGTGGTGTCTATCAAAGGTTGGGCGAGATTACCGGTAATCTCCCACAAAAAATAATAAATGGAGGCTTTGCAGTAAAAACAGGTTCTGAAATTGCTAAATAGGGTTTTTTACCCAACAAACTTGAGGGTTCCTCCTCTATAATAAGTTACTGATAGACTAGCGGTATAACGGTTCAAAAACCCTATAACACATATATAACACAAATGCTAGGATACATATCACAAAATATACTAACAGCTCTTAGTCAGATTTCAGTCATAGATGCTCTTATACAAATAATCAAAAATCAGTTTGGTGGAAAAGAACACAGCTGAAAAAGAATCGAAACGGTTTTACACACATCAACTTCAGAAGCTGCAAGACTAGTAGACCAATGCCAAGACTAAGACTAGACCAATGCCAGTTTAACATAACTACAGCTGGTCCATGCAACTACAACAAAGATTACCTACCACAAAGTCTGTTTTACGCTCTCGTAAACCAAGTGATCGACTATAAGATAGACACAGAATTCTATTAAAAAGCGAAAAATCCAGCGAAAGATGAATTCAAGCATCGTCTTCTCTCAAAGCTTTCATCTAGAGTCTTGTCCAAATTCTGCACACAGAAACACACTAAACAGCACATTTCAAGAGTCATATATTCTTTATAGTTCAATAAGTTTAGACCCAATCAGATGTGAAGATAACTTCTTCTAGAATAGTCAATCTGATTAATCAAGTTGCTACTTACTAGTGTTCGTTTGGTATAAACACCATAAAAGTCAACAGGATCTATTAACATAAATTGAGGAACAAACTAGTCATAGCGCTCATGCAATGACCAGACTCTCGACCAGCACAATTGAAAATGTAAATCTGCTGGTAAGAGAGAATAACAAATGAAGAGGTACTAAAGAAAATTGGAGAAAAGAGACAACTCTTGACAGAAATTATAAACAGGAAAACACAGTATGCTTGACACATAATGCGTGGTTCAAGCACAGAACAAGCAAAAGTCCTATTAGAGGGATTTAGTCCTATATGAGGTGAGGGAAACAGGGTCAGAGGAAGACCCAGAAGAGACTGGCTGGACGACGTGGTACTAGTTCACTTTAGGGTGGGCAATGTATTATTTCGCAGCGAAGTATCTGTACCCTAACCTTAACCCTAACTCTAACCCTAACCCTAACTCTAACCCTAACCCTATGGTAAGCACCGTCGACGAATTATATTCAATGGTTTTAGGACATTGGCTGGACGACGACGTTAAGGAACACATACAGGAAAAGAACTACGGAAGACTAAAAAGGATTGCTGAAGACAGAACGAAGTGAAAACAACTCATGACCGTCAACCTTCAGATATGAAGATGACACATGATGATGATGAAATCTGCTTACTTACTAGACTGCTAAGATGGCATAAACGTGCATTATCGCCCACTGAAAGCTTAAATCCAAGAACATTCTTAAATTTCAAGCTAAATTTCTCATAGCAATAATCAGAAACAAAGAAAATAAATTTATTAACCATTTAAAAGTTATAACAATCAAAACTTCTGATAGAATTCCGCTTTAATCAGCCAGATTAGATTAGATTTAGATTTCTGCCGCTTCAAATAAAATCCATAGATCATTCGCACCACTGATTTATTATTATCATTATCAAATAAAGTCTATGATTTGGGTACATTCATAATTCGTAAGAAGCAAATCAAGTTTCGACCCTCAGCAATGCATTTACTGAGAAAATTATAAGACATTTAGACAATATAAGAAAAATTACAATGCGTAATTTCAGCACAGGACATCTGAATTGTAGCTAATGTCTCCGCATTAATTCGGGTAAAAGAATAAACCGATGAGATAGGATAGCGAGAAAGCTAGAAAAACAGGAAATACAGACAGATATGAATGTACTTACTCACTCGTCCATGTATTTACTTCGGGGACCGACGTGTGCCTCACTGAGCGGTCGAGCGGTTTGTTAGCATTGTGCGGCGCTCTTAGTTCTTTATTTTCGCAATTAAATCGAATTTTTTATTAAAATAGAGAGCGATGGAGTTGTCGATCGTGGCTTTCTTCGTCAGCTGCTGGGTGAACCTGGCTTGGGTCTTCGCGTCGATCGAAGACCTTGCGAAGTCGTCGCCCGCTGTCCAGACCACGGTCGACATAAAACCGGGAGCCGGTCGACAAGAAGTCCTCGAGAAATTGGTCGGTTTTCTGTTAATCTATTTGACATTTAATTTCTTCCTACGTGATTTCATTGAGTTACGACAGGGTGTACACCACATTGAAGACTGTACTTGTGAGAAGATCAGCTATTGATATCTGATAACTGTTGATCAACATAGTATTGATATTAGCACTGGGCATTTGCTTAGTCGTTAAAACATACACCAGAGATCATCGTATAATAATATTATAGTACTACCCAAAATCTTATGCAACTGAGACTGCGCCTCAAATTCCTCTGGGGAGCTTATGACGCTCGCCCAAGAGTTGGGTAAACCAATATTAGTGGAGGGAGGGCATTCTTGCAGAAAATAAACATAGAACAATTTTATCTGAAGAGAGGTAGAGTGTTTGCCACGTGGCTGTCATATAGTGTGAAAATTAAGTCTGAATTTCTGGATTTAATTTCCTATTTCACTTATATCAGCATTTGAAATTAGTATTCTGTAGCTCTTGTTTTGTGTAAGTCGTTTTTGTAAATGTTGTTTTCAGGGAGGCTTTGTTTGCAAGTTCCACTATAAAGCTCAAGGGGGAACTAAGGAAGTAAGTGCTTTACTTGCTCACTATATGTTGCATGTTTCTATCTGTTAAACATTCATATAAATTATGTTTTCACAGGGAGTGTCGTGAATTGAATCATGAATTTACATTCTAAGTTTATTTGGACATGATAGTTTTAGAGATTTATCATTTTGTCTTTTCGTATTGAATCTGTTTTTAACTAACCAAAGTGTAATACTGTGTGCATTTGTTCACCTAAGGTATTTGTAATTTTTGCACCTAATCAATTCATTGAAAATAATATATACAACACAGGTGCACTGTGTTTAGGAATGGAGTCTATCGATATCTTCAAGTGAAGCTAAGAAGGAATTCCTTTGCAGCATTGAGCGGCCTTCTGGAAAATCTTACCTGTTTTTTGAAGAATTTAAGCTTGAAGTATCTGGAGCCAGGTTGCAAACTGTCTTGCTTGAGGTATAAAACATTTAACATTTAGCCATTTCCTGGCATGAAATTTCTGAATGCATGGGTTACTTTCATTATCACAGCCAGGGTTTATCTCGATAAGACATCATCATGAAGCTAACCCTTGGGCTTTGCTTCAGCTGAAGTTGATACAGACCAGGGTTATTTCTAGGATTATCAATTTGGGAGGGGGTGTCGGTAAATTCTGGGGTCCCCTGCCAAAAAGTCTGACAAGCAAAAAAGGTCATCTCATAGCTGAAATTGTGGGGGGCGGGGTGTTGGGGGTGTCAGTCTCAAGTTGGGGAGTGTTAGGGGAGTTTAAAAATATCCCTGGTACAGACTGTTGTTGGGGTCAGACCAGGAGCTTAAATGCTTTAATTATGACTTATTGTTGAGTATCTTAAAGCTGTATTTCAACCAAGTATATTGATTCTGTCCAAAGTCACTCTTAGCCTTGCTCCCCAAGAAAATATACCTCCAGTTGAGCACAAATCCCCTGGCTGGTCCTAGCCAAAATAGAGGGGGCCTTTTCCCCTTGTGATTATTCTGATGGTAATTCTAGTTATTTTAGTAGAAGTAGCATCAGCAGTAGTAATAGTAGTTATTGTTTCAGTAATAGCAAAATAAATAATGATGGCAAAAATAGTAGTGGTAGTAGTGGATATAGTAGTAAGAGTAGCAGTAGTTGTTTGGCTATACTAGAGGTTGCTTTTAGTTTAACCCCTTTGCTGTCATTGTTGCTATTGATCATTATGCTGCTTGACGTATGCTGTACGACATCGCAGTTAATGGGTTAGGCAGTTTGTTCCACTTCTCTATTATGTTTTAGGCTATCCTTCATTTGCTTTCAGTTCTCTTCGACATCTCAGGGCTCATCCATATAGTACGCACCCACAAAAAGGCATATTTGCAACCCCTGCACACACTGTGCATAGACAAAATGTCCTAAATCCAACCTCCCCCCAGTGAGCACGTACTGTATGGATGTACCATCATTGTAAATGGAATTCCATTCATGGCAGTTGTGTAATAATTGTGGTTCCTGTGAATTTGCAGAAGGAGCCCGGAGTTGTTCTGTCTGAAGTCGAGTATGCTGTCAACAAGAAGGAAAACTCAGGTGAATTTTCCAACCACTTTTTCCAACAAGTACTGAGAAAAGTTACCGTTAATTGAGACCTCCTATTGACATCTTAAAAAGCTTTTCACAAAATTACGATTGCTTTGTACTGACTGAATTTTCCAGCCATGAAGTTTCTGATTGATTTTACAGATTTTCATATGCTTTTATTTTTCTTCTAGTGCAAGATTCGCCTGGAAAATTCAACTCACAGCTGTCCAAAGTTCAAGTATATGCCAGAAAGCCTTCAAAAGTCAAAAAGGACTTATGACGTTGTTGCCGCTGCAACACTCAATGACTGTATATTAATTTGCTGCATCCATTTCTTTCAAATACATAAATGGTTACCTAGAAAACTGTACTTTTGCTTGTTGCCATATTTAAAATTAGATTTTTGTTCTCAGTCTATTAAGTTGCAGTTTATCTAGAGAATCATCTAATATGCTAGGACTGTGAGATAGTTTTTAAGATGGAATGTGGTTATGTTGGTTTTCTTAAATAAGTGCATTGAGGTAAATTGCTTTGGTTATGCGATAGTATACAGAGGTTATGATCGATGACGGTTAACTCTTTATCTTGTTTTATGCATTAACTAATAGTTATCTGTGAAATCTTTAAGATCATTTATTGAATTTTGAATCCATTGAAGACCAGAGCACAATGACTCAAGTATCTGTGAATTGTTTGCACAGTCAATAACACAGAAGAGAAGAAATATTAGTCAACAAATGGTTTGTGCTTTCAGTGTCTATGGGAAATTTAATTTGTCATTGTTATTTTTATCTTAAGTACATTTTCATTTACTTCGTATTTTAAGCCTATGTTTTTCTTCCAAATAGTGAAAATGTCGGAAGTCATTTATTTCCAAAATGTCTACTGCAATGCTGTTACCGTGTTACTGCATTAGCTATAATTGAGCAAATGGGGTTGCCCCCCCTAATCCAGCCTAGATGGGTCATAAGATTTGTACAAAACCAATGAGAAACTTTTATTGGGGATTGGAGTAGGGATGGTTTCCCATAATTTGTCATACAGTCTACTATTTTGTTCAAGAGTTCAGGATTTCAATCTAATATCTCGCAAAAAAATTATTTAGCAGCTGTGATTTGCCCCATTTGCCCACAGGCCCTGCTAAACAAGTTCATGACAATCCCCTTACCCCGCCCCCTCCCAGTTGGCTTGGGCAAAGTTAACCAGTTTGAACGGAGATGCCCTTATTCTGGAACAGTGGCTATGCAAATGGCAAAATCTGTGAATAAAAATACACAAATATTTATTAAGAACATTAACATAATAAAACCAATACACATGTAACGACTTAATTGCAATACTGTACTAATATTTAAAACACAAAGACACGTGCAAACATTACAATAAGTTTACTCTGTTTACATATTTGCACAAATAAATGAATTCTATGCAACACAGACAATCAGTATAACTCCTGAGATTGTGTTAGTTTACCCTGAGCAATAATAAAGACGAAAGCCTAACGAAGAAAAATCTTAACCAGTATCCACATAGATTCAACAACTCAATACTAAATAACAGCTAATCATGCCCTTTCAGATGTCATGGAGGCCTGGGTCATTAACAATTGGCAGTCCCTAAAATCCCCTAATTCTTAATAGGAATGTATCAGGTAGGAACCTATCAGGTAGTTCAACAGGCATTCAGTTGAGCAAAATCTGATATGCATTAGAGTATTTATAATTTATATTGTTTGTCACTTATTATATAAAAGTGAGTTATACAAGTTCAAAAGCTAACACAAAATGGTGCCACAATAGTACGACATTACTGTACTTATGATAAAGTCGGGCAATACTGTACATATGATAAAGCACAGCACTGCAAACGATGGAGTACATAGCATAATAACAGTTCAAGACAATCCAGTTTAGATTCAGAAGAAAAAAACCTTATTCGGAAAATCAATAATAATACCCAGTGCTTTATCCAGGCTCATTAGGCTAAAAGTTTTCCAAAACATTTCGGCACTCAAAATCCCCCAAAAGATTCACCATTTACACACAATTTTGCATTTAACTATGTCTCTTCCTCTCCAGCCAAGTCAATCCCCCCCCAAGGCCCGGAGTCTGGATAAAACACTGCATGCACCAACCAACAAAGCATTTTACCCTTAGCCTGAGATCACACTTCAGCAATGCCCTCATGGGATACTGTAAGTGAAAATGCTAATCTGAATACCAACCACACAGATTGAGCCTATCTAATGTACTCTACCATAATAAAATCTATGTGTCTTTTGGTAATGTCAACCTTTGTATTGGGCATTATGACCGTGACAACATGGAAGCGATTGAATGAATGAATGAATGAATGAATGAACCCTGCCTGCTGTCTATCTGGATTCAATTCCTGCACACTCACACATTCACCAAAGCAGAGTGGAAATCAATATGGTCTGTGTAGCACTTTATGCTGATGACTAGTTCATTATTATCAAGGTGCTATATAAATTCAAGATTTCTAGTTTAAATTTTACTACGACAAGAACTATATGCAACAATAGCAATATTTAGATAAAATGCAGTTTCAATAACAAATTACCGATACACTGTAAAAACGTAAACAACACATAAGAAATTCTGAACATCATCAATAAACAATGTCATTTACCGGTAAATGAGAAAAAAATCAAAAGGAAGATGTAAAAATGGAATAGATGATGAAAGGTGCATAACAGATGACAAAAATATGTTTAATGTGTCAAATAATATTATAAGCAGCACACATTACACAGCTTGCAGTAAAAATCACCATCATCATCATCATCATCATCATCATCATCATCATCATCATCATCATCATCATCATCATCATCATCATCATCATCATCATCATCATCATCATCATCATCATCATCTTCATCATCATCATCTTCATCATCATCATCATCATCATCTGTGCTGAAAAAGAGCTCAAGAAATCACAGATTCATCGACATCATGTTAACTTTTGGATGTATCGAATACTATCTCATATGCATAGAGTTCAAAAGCTTCCAAATTCAAGGGCTGTTTCACAGGAATTTCACGTTCACGATAGAGAAATGAGAGGCTTGATTCGTACACTTTCAGGATATCGATACGTCGGAATAAATCCGCAATGACCACGTCGGTTCTGGTCTTGTTGCAGTCGAGCTCAACGCTTGGCGACCAGATCTTCTCACTAACCGCCTGCTTGTGAAGAACCACGGCCAATCGGTTTGAGGTCTTCGAGCCGTCATCAAACGCCTTCAGATTCACTAGAATGGTGTCGCACGACATCGAGGTGTACATCAGACTGATGGTGGCTAAGGTCCTGCGAAAATCTGTCGCGGCAACTATGGGAAAGTTGCGCAATGAGTTGATGAGAAGGTGCGCCAGCAGCGACGGTGTCGCGATGATTTCATGTTTGCTAAGAGAATCGTCAGAGATCTCCTCGGGTAAGATGTAGAACTGGCCGAGAACAACTTTGTTGTCGGTCACGCCGGCCCCGATGCCACGGTTGTCGTCGTACCTCAGACGGCGGTCCAGCATGACCTCGATGCTCCCCGACTCGAGGCTGCTCGCGCCGACCGGTTGAGCAGTTATGACGGAAAGACGGAGTCGTTCGTCCTCGACGTAAACGACAGAAGACGACGGATAGTAGTTCGCCTCGAGGAGAAGGTTGGCACGGCGCCTTCGTTTCATCATGTGGTACGCGTTCTGGTCCGTGTAGAAAATGTCCCCGCTCTTCAGCGAAGAGTCGAGACGCATGACGAGCTCGAGGTCGTCATAATCGGACGACGTCATGTCGACGACATTGTCTACTTCGACGACTTGCCCGATGGGTCCCAACGAATTCACCAGTCGCAGGTTTTGCGTTACACAGGAATGCTTTATGCGCACTTCCGAGAATACCGGGCCTCTGATTAACGAGATGCCGAGAGGTTTCGAGAAATTCTTCCCACTTGCGGGAACATACGGCGCAAAAACATACGCTCCACTTCGTCTAGAAGTATAGAAAAGGAATCGGAGGTTAGCATCAAGTACAGTCCCTTTGTGCTTCAATCTGAGTGACATCAGTTGACCTAGAGTAACTGAAATGCTTGCCTCGAGTATTTCATTTTCTATTGTGACGATGTCATCTGCAACATTACGATGTTTCAACTCGGCGATTGCAGAAATATGGCGCTGCTTTGGCGAGTCGGTCTTCACGAGATCGTACGTCACAATTCCTAGTGCAGGAAGTTCTGCGAGAAATGACAACAGATAGTGGGATTCTGATGATGCATTGTTTTTAGGTGTGGCGGTCAACTGACTTGTGACCGCACGTCCTTCACTGTCGGTCAACTCCAGCTCCACTCGGTCGACCAGAAGCTGAACGAGCTCCTCGCGCTCAAGAGTAACTGGGTTGAAGAGGACGATTTTAACTCGATCATCATTTAGATGTAAGACTTGAACGGACGCCAAAGCTCGGGAATACAAAGGATCCAGAACTCTTACGTCAACAGGAGTGCGTGAATTTTCCGCGCTGCTAAGTAGATAATTAAGAGCGGCGCCGACGACAGTGTTAGCCAGGTGGAGCCCGTGATGAAGACGGCCCTCATAATCCTGTACCACCGACGCCGCTGCTGTTCCAGTGATTCCATCGTGGTGCTGGAAAAGAGCCAGGCTTTTCCGGGCAATATCGAGACTGGCAAGGTTATCGACCACGTCGTACGTCACCTCGCTCATCTCCATGTTCCGTCCGATGGAGACGGAGTTGAGGATCTCCGCCGCACGGAGAACCACTTCCAGTTCCCGGCTCAGCATCTTGCCGAATGGTCGCGTGGTGAAGTAGCCCGTCCAGTACTCGTCGTCGCGGTCAGTATACGGAAAGAAATCGCCGGACAATGAGGAAAGTAGGCCTTGGAGTTCTTTCCAGATTCTATCACCACCTTGGCTACCTCATCAAAATAGTCCTGCAAGATGCCAAACCGTACTTCAACGTTCCAGCTTTTCTGTCCATTCATGTATTCGAACAGCATCCGGTAGTTCTGGTACTGTTGATCCCATTCCGTACTTCGGTCGTAGCGGAAGTCGTCTCCGAGCGGCACGAGGACCACGCCGTGGCGGTAAAGGTCGGCCTTCTTCCGGTATTGGGACAAGAGCAGCGCCGCCTGTCGGTGGACATTTTCCGCGGTGATGGGAACCGCCCGCGATTCAGTCTCCTCCCCCGGAATCTGCCGGAAGTCGAACATAAGACAGATTTCCCTGTCCGGGCCGCACGAGTGCTTGATGCTGTACAGCGCGTACGGCATCATCAGCGTAAAGATATCCGTCTTGTTGTTTCGATCCCAAACCTGACGCCAGTAGAACTCCAAGCCCCTTCGCTGCTGGAGTCTGTCTTTCACGTTGTCGCTGACACGCTGGACGACCGCGTTCTCGTATCCGATCCTTCTGTACAGATACGGATGCAGCGACGAATATCCAAACGAGTCGAGGGACCACGAATTCCTCGGGATAAACCCGATATTCTCGCGCAACCACCGATGTCCCTCGACCATCTGGTCGACGATGGCAGAATAGTGGCAGTTAGCCTCGTCGGTCAACACCCAGCCGCCTCCGACAATTTCCAACTGACGCCCGGTTATCAACTTTCGCACTGCCTTACGAGAGGCTTCGTTCAAGTCGTCCCACCACATCGAAAGAAAGACCGTCTCCGCCCAAATAAACGTCATATTCTTATAAATCTGAAGCTTCTCTACCATGTTGGTCAGAATAAACTTTGTCTGATCCTCAAAATAAGCGTCAATGGTTTTCAGCCAACCTGGATCATTATGAGAATGTGGAACCACTATAACTCTGAGTTTCTCCCAACGATAGGATGTCTTTTCGTCGTTGTTTGGATGATTTCTTCCTGGAATTGGCGGTTCTCCTTGCTGAACCAACCCAGCATCAGCGTCAATTTCGTCAAGAATATCAAAAGTGTTAAATGCTGTTTTTGTCTGAACACCTTGACCAGCTCGCGATCATTTTTGCGATTGCTCGTAGATTTCTGCTTCGTTGAAATAAAGTCAGAACTCGGCTGTGCTGATGATGGTTTCAATGCTCGCAACTGCTGACTCCAGTATAGCGAGTCATCCATATAATGTGCCATATGACAATCATCATCACACCCAGTGATAACGTCAAAATCATTCGATATGAAAATTTCATAGTCAAAACATGGATACTCTATAGTGCTGCAAAGTCATCGTCTTCATCTTACTGAAGTTAAATCCAAGATCACCTGCAAAATTGAATTCAACCAGCAGTCAAGACACTGACCAAAAAAATTCTATAAATATCAACTAGTGAACAACAGAGGCATTTCAAACATGTGCCAATGATCCATCTACGCACACTCAAAACACTGAGTAATATGGCACTTGGTTCTCATGTTTTTTGAGTGGCCACCCCAAACTTTGGAATTCATTGCCTCAGCATGTGCACATAATTGCAAATTCATTACAGATTTTTGGAACAAGATTATAAACACATCTTATTTGCCTGGCTTATCCAAGATAGACTGTCACCCGTTTGCCCGGCCAGATACCCCGGATTTGACATGGATCTTTAATTATTTGGATTTGGTGTGCCATCGGTTGATGCCCCTGTGCATTATGAAATGGCGCTATAGAAGTTTACGATTAGAGATAAACTAAGTTTGCGAGTCTTGTTTGCACGTCTAAATAGTACAAGTCGGTAAAATAATAAAAGTCATAAAATAAAATTATTGATCAGAACAAGAAAAGTGCATTAGTTACTATTTACCTGATGATATTCACTATACTGTAACATAATACGCTCGTGTATTTACACCGTCATAGGCTACAGTACTCACACTTATCCTGCACTACATGGTAGCATAATGGCATTATAACTACATTGTAACGTTAGCGTAAGCAGAACGAATTCCGGTAAAACTTTAACCAAAATAATTCGACAATTTCTAGGATTTTTCGATAATTTCTTACTACTTTAATCTTAAAGAATGAAACAACAGTAAACATCAGCTGGGTCAAGGCCGACTTTTAGTTGTTTTGCAGCCCTGGGACATGCTGATTTTATAGCGCCGTTATTTATCATCTTCTATAAACGCTTTTGTCTCCAGCAACAGTGTTTCCCAAGCTGCTCTAATCAGATGCCTCTCTGTTCAAAAAAAATTCTTATCCAAACGTAATAAATCTCAGAATTTTTATTATGTTGTCTTATTAGTGCAAGTTGAAGAGATGCAAGCATCTTTTAGGAGCAACTGCCACTAATTAGCAATACAGCTTGTCGTCTCACAAAGTTTCCCTATAGCATAGGCAGAAACTACTATTAGGCCTGTAAGGTTGATCCCCACATTTTGAGAGAATACCATGGAGACCGGAAAGACATACAGTATCGGTTGGGTCCAGGGATATTTTTACACCCCCCAAATTTGAGGTCGACACCCCGAAAAAAAATGGTAATGGTATGCATACAAAATGCATACTGATTAGCTCCAGGCACCCCCCAAATTTACAATCCTAGAAATATCCCTGGTTGGGTCCCCGCCTTTTTTCATTGAGTTGCCCTGGGATAACGACCAACACAGATTTTGAAGCCATAACAAATTTAGTACTCCAGAGCTGTATTTTGTTTACCTCACCAACAATCAAAATGTAAAATAAATAAAAACCTTAAATTAAGTACCGAGCTATCATTAACGAACAGATTTATAAATTGCGTTGACAATTCTGAAATTATAATTATATTTCAAACAACAAATACCGGTAAGTTTTCTATATCGAGTCTCCATCAGTACAGTACTAATGCCTGTTACTAGGTACATAGTCAAAGAATATTCCAATACAAATGTACACAAAACTGACCAGATAACCAAGTCAACAACAACATCAGCTGACTAGAGGGTTTGAAATTTGAAGGAGTTCGTGTCAGGAAACGGGGAAAGTGATTTTTGAACAACGACCAAAAATGTCATCAAACAGTTAAAACATTACGCTGTTTGGTACAAAACTGGGGCACTTATATAGAACTTTAAAAAACACACCAGAAATGTCATTAAAGTTTCAATAAATGATGGGGAGCTACTCTGTTACATAAAGGACACCCCAGTCTGTGTCTCTCCTCTGATGTCAGAACTGAAAATAAATAAAATTAATTTCTTTAAATAAACAAATCTATATACCATAGAAACTTCAGTTTACTTTTTTAACTTCAATCTTAACATATTAGAATGGATGCTTTGCTTCAAATGTAGTATCATCTTGATAGAAAACTTTGCAGCATGCAGTCACATATTCCAACAAAAAGCAAATTTCCAAAGAATAGAGGTACATCGGCTTTTCATCGTCACGGCGTCAACATTATCTGCAAAAGTAATCACAAACGATACATGAAACACTGTGATTAATTAGCATTTACAGTAAAAGTAACCTAGCTATAATGATTGGTTCAATTTGTTGTTCATCAGTCTTCGATCGTGACAATTTCTAAAGCACCATAATGGATAAAGCTCCTCATCATTTATCGAAACTTTAACTGCATTTCCAGCTTAAAGTTTTACAGTGGTTTTCACACAAGGCAGATCCTACGGAACCACTTTAAACCTTGTTATTATTACTATTATTACTATTACTATTACTATCATTATCATCATCATCATCATCATCATCATCATCATCATCATCATCATCATCATCATCATCATCATCATCATCATCATTATTATTATTATTATTATTATTATTATTATTATTATTATTATTATTATTATCATCATCATCATCATCATCATCATCATCATCATCATCATCATTATCATCATCAGCATCATCATCATTATTATTATTATTATTATTATTATTTTTATATTATAAATGCACTTAATACTGTTAATAGGACACTAATCAGCACTGTTAAATTAAGTAATGTAATGCAATGTAAACAAGAATTTGCATAGCACCTCTACAAGAGGTGCTCCTAACCAAGACAGCATAGAGGAGGAATAAGACAGGTTCTTTATTAGCTGAGGTCAAGAAACAATGAAGGAGGCAATATTAACATCCTTACAGGCAGCATCATGAGAGATACATCAAGAAAACATTCTCAACAAAATTCCTACGCCAAAAAGGACAACAAAAATATCGGAATATTAGATTACCAGCTCATCGCTGTCGCTGTCTTCAGACTCAGAAAGGCGCCATTTTTGTTCTGCGCTTGTTTTCCGGTCGGTTTTCGTTTTCGAATGTGTTTCCAACGTGTAGCCGCTCTTCACCGAGTCATCGGAGTCATAGGGCGTGATATCAGATGTTGAAAAGTGAAGGCTACGATACTTTTCGTTCGGTATCGTTCGATCCGTGTATCCACTTTTGGCAGAATCATCGGAGCTGATGGATTCGACATCGGAAGCAGGATTCCGCTTTTCGTCGGCTTCCGAAGCGACTTTTCCGGTTCGTTCAACGAAGAAACGCTTTCGAGGGAACTCCAAAACTCTGTTTCCAGGCGAGACTTCCAAGAAATCGGACGGAATTCGACCTGGATTGTCGCGTCGGTCGTTTCTGCTCAGCATGAAAGTCTCATTGAAACCTATCGGTTTACCGGCCGATAGAGAGGCCTGTCGAACGCGGGAACATTGTGTGAACCGGTTCTTATCCGATGCAGAAGTGGAAAAATCGGTTCCACTTGGGCTGCCACACAGATGTTCCACCGTCCCCCTTTGTAAACCAGATGAATCAAGGCAAGAACTACGTCTCCGGGTGGAAGGCAGACTGATTTTAGTCGAGGCGGTTGAAATCCGTCTTCTGTGTCTCTTCCCCGACTTTTCGCGTTCGTTATTCGCGCTACGCTTCTTTACTCTTCGACTTCTTCCTAACTCTTCACCTTCACCAATCTCAGAAACACTATTCATGCGGCAATCGTTGTTTTGGTTTTTCCTGATGGAGTACTTTCCGCTGTTCCGTTCTGACTTCGAGAGCGCTGCGTCCCGACAGCCGTTTGAATCGGTCGACCGACGAGGCAACACCAGTTGCTGGATATTCACGCTTGGCAACAGTGATGGAGTTGGTTTCGCGCTCAACGGTTCCTCAACGACAAAAGTCGTTTCCAGGTGCAGTTTTCCACGACTCCGTTTCTTATGTGGCACTCCTCCTCCTCCATCAATAACTGAAAAATTATGAAACCCAATCTAAAAGCTCTATTATATATTTATCAAATGCTCAGTGCTTCAAAGTTACTTGTTACAATGATGGTGATTCACAAATTACACAAGGCTTTGGAAATAGAGATTTAGACATTGAAATGTCCTAATAAATCAGTGATCAACAGTAGCTATCTTAAATTTTCTATGCCTTTAGTAAGCTTTATTAGTCTAGCTATAAACAGGCTCGGTGACAACCGCAGACAGATTCTGTATATCTTAAGCATTATCCTAGCCAAGAGTCAACTGCATCAATCTACTGGAATCTACTGCAAACATCAAATCAAGACTACTTCAAAATCATCTAGAAGTTTAAAGAATACCAGGAAATCAGCAATTACCAAAAACTTGCTGAGTCATTCTCTTCCCTTGTTTGTCATCTCCAGACGCTCTTTGCGGCTTTATAAAGTCGTTGTTTTGTTCGGTCTTTTCACGCTCCAAATTCGGATTGGATTGCATGGGATTTGGCAATCCGTTACGGACGGACGCGGTTTCACGGTTACGCGAACTTTCCGGAGCTGTCGGGTGAAGGTCGTATTCGATTTTGCCCACAGAGTTGGTCAAGCTCGGAGATTTTGTTCTGGAACTAATCGCAGAAGCTTTTCTAGAAACTGCAGATATTCTCTGAGAAAACGAAATCAACGTCTGATCGGCATGAACCGAAGCTTTCGCCGTCTGTTTCGGCGGATTAGCGCTTCTATTTCTGGGCTCGCAACAATTCTTTAAATGACCAGAGCTGTCACTGAATCTTGGAGAAACTTTGTCCTCTCTTTGGCTCCGGGGTTTCACAGATATTTCTCCTCCAGTGGCTCGAGGAGAACCAGCATCTTTAACAGAACTATTCACATTTTTTGTATTCTTTGATGACAAATTGCTCTGGTTGAATGACCTGTTTTTGGTTTCTGGCATGTTGAAGTTGGGACTTTGCTTTTTGAACAGTCCACTCAAATTTGTTTTACTACAGCCGTCATATATCTGGCTTCTATCACCTTCGTCAGAAGCGCTCGAGAGTGAAGGACTTCTGCCCGCGATCTTAGACAGAAACAACTTCAGCTCACGAAGATTTTTCTTCTGCGGTGTTGTCTCGTGGTCTTTACTACCTGATTCAAAAACTTTGGAATCTTCTGTCAATTCTCGCCTTTCTGCATCTCCGGTCACAGCATCCACTTTACCGGACGCTGGTTTTACCGTGGATCCGACAGCAACTGGGCTGCTTTCCGAATGAGTCACAACCGAAAGACGCACTTTGGGAGAACGAAAATTACTTCCTGCCAGTTCATGCCCTCCGCTTCGACTAAAAATAGTAGCATTGCCCGACCTATCCACTCTTGCCCTTTTAACCGGCCTCGTATCCTCATCGGTAGTGGGTCCATCTTTCATCGTGAAAGCAGACGTGAATCTAGTTGGTGCGTAGCTGAAGTCGTTCGAAAAAGACGCGACTTCTTTGACGGCTTCCTTCTTTGCAGGTGACCCGTCAATGTCGTCATCCTTGGCTTTACGAGACTCTTTCTTTGTTTCTGATTGACATTTGCGATCATCCGCCAGGATTTTTCTATTCAGGGCGACCAATAAAATGTTTGGAAATTCCGGTAGATCCGCTTTGAAAGAAGAATAGTCTTGGGTCAGAGGAGACGTGGAAATTCTTGGTTTATTTTCTTTCAACGAATACCGATATGTCTCATCTGTCAGGAAAGTCTTCGGATATAAAGGAAGGGTGTCTAAAAATAGAAGAAAATAACTGAAATGATCTAAAGAAAGAACGATGTATGCCCATATTCAAAATAAACTGTAGAAAGTATCCAAAATAGATTAAAATCTTCAGAACTTAATCAATTCCTGCTTTAATTTAGCTATGCAGTCTCACTATTTCTATATTTATAATATCAACTTAACATAGACGTGAACTTGGATGAAAGTGTGGGGACCCAATCCCTCTATTTTTCCTTCCCTTAGCCTAGCCTCTCAAAAAGTAGGGCAGCTAGAGCCTAGCAGCCTAATAGAAGCCTATGTAAGCCAAAATATTGGTCTTACGGGGGGATAGGGTTAACAGCATTAACCTGACTACTTACAAACAACTGTTATAGGCTTAATTATTTCTTGCTTACTGTAGACTTTTCTCAGATTAAAGTACTTTATGCTAAGTTCAGGCGCCAAAAACGGGTGCTCAGCAGCTTCCGTAACTGTCATCCGAGATGCTGGAAAAACATTCAAGCAAAATTTTCATCTCTAAGACAAACGGTAACAATAACATTCTCTTCTCAAACAGTTTAGACTTCAATGTAATCACACAAGAGACTATGAACTCAAATTCTAGCAATAAATATTTTCCCCAAAAATTTCAAAATATACAAATCCAATAACTTTGAGTTTAAAAACATAGCATAAATCCAGAAATAAAACAAAAACAAATACATCAATAACGTCTCTAGCCTTTGTTATTCATGGAGCTGTAAAGGTTGTCCTAAATAAATAAATCAATAAATCAATATTAATTGCAGGCAATTTAACCCCTTAACTGGGGACCCCGGATATATCCATCCATTTTACATTGAGTTACAGTTAAATACCTAGTTAAGGGGTTAAAGACTAAAAAATAAGCGACATGCAGGATAATTTGAATTCAGAACTCTTGCTGCTCACCGGGATCATATCTTAAAAGTCGAAAAATGAAATCAATGAATAGGAAATCAGTGCAGCCCAGAATGTCCATAATGTTAACCAAATCTAAAAGGAAAAATAACAGGACACACACACAGTTGGTGCACTGGCCAAGTTAAAATAACATCAAACATGGGCTTCATTGGCTAGAGATTCATGCCAAAATTTTAACATAAGCACACTTCTAAAACACACACCGAGGTTGCACAAGAATAATTTTAGACGATCAACTTGATTACCAAGTGGTTTGACATTGCATTTTGTAAACTTCTCCAGGTTCGGATAGAATTTTCCACGTTGAAAACTCTCCTGTGGAAGCGGTCCTAGCAGCTTGTTCATCTGGAAAATAAGACCAAACAATAAAAACCTGAACACGCTAAAAGCTGAAAATTTCCATGATTTTGTAAGTCAGGTCAGGTCTTCGTCCTCTAGCTGTGTTCAGCTATTGACTTCTCCAAGACATCTCTACAAAGTTCTCTGTCCTTTGCTATTTCTTCCAAAGTCATTCGGTGTCTTCCGTCAGTTTTCCATTGAGATTCAGCCCTGCCGTGTGCAGATCCTCTTCCAATCCATCCCCCCATCTCGTCTTTTCGATCTTCCTTTAGTTCTTCTTCCCTCTGGTTTGTAGTTGAAAATTCATTTTGTAAGTGCCGATGTCCTAACCTGACATAGAAGTTAACGAGGAAATTACTTGTTCGGAGAATGAGACAAAAACTCACTTACTAACTTAATTATTTACAGAAGTCTGACTTGGCCTACTTTTACAAGTATAGACTCCAAATCCGGACCATTGAAAATCGGAAATCCGGTATAAAGTTCTGCCAAAATGCATCCGATAGACCACATGTCAATCTCAACGCCAAACATCACGCCAAACAACACCTGGAAATAACAGCAAGAATCCTAAATTTTATTACTAAATGTTTTTAATCTAGAGAAATAATCAGTTCTAGACGAACTGCTTAAGATTATATCACTTAATGTCCAATAAAAAAACAATGAAAATTAATAGTACCGGTAATTCAAATTGAGAAGGTAATGTGTATTGAGTGAAAGCTGGCAGTAATGTTCCTTACCTCGGGAGCTCTGTAGGTGAGAGTTTGGAGTTCAAAGCCGTCGTAATAAAGTGACATCTCATCGTGAATGCAGTGAAACGCATTCCCAAAATCAACAACCTTCAGGCTGCCGAGTTTGTTCTCTAAAATAAATTAAATGTATTGTTGTAAAACAAATTATTGTAAAGTGCTCGTTGTCTTTGGCCATTTTCCCATGCTTATTGCGCTATATAAATTGTCCAGCTAATAATAATAATAATAATAATAATAATAATAATAATAATAAAAGTAGAATTAACTGAGAAACAAATCGAAAGCACTGTTAACCCCTTAACCATGCATTTAACTGTAACTCAATGTAAAATGGACAGATATATTTGGGATCCCCAGTTAAGGGGTTAAATAGAAGGAGAACGAGAGAGCCACGGAGATCCAATATCCGATCCTTGATAACAAGTGTTTCTATGGAAAGCCAAAACCTCAAATTGTAATATTTACCTCTGCCCAAGAGTAGGTTTTCCGGTTTGAGGTCGGCGTGGATGATTTTACGAGACTGCAAGAAACCCACGGCACTTAGGAGACGAAGCGCGACTTTTCTAATACAGCGCAGCTTCTGCAGTGACCAAAGCAAAAAAATCCTTTAAGGAAAATTATCTAAAACAATTTCTGAATCATTCACAAAAACTAACAAGCCTAATATAAACCAGAGTGACACATATTAGAGAAGTTAAGCACTCAATCTAACCACATAAGATCTGTCTACAAAACAAAAAAACCTGCAACTCAGAAAGATATGGTACGCACTTAAATGCATTCAACTGTATCAGAAAGTGCATCAAACCTCCTCTTTACACTGTTTTTCAGCAAACACCCGTGTTAGTGATGCCCCTTGTAACAGTTCAAACACCATACAGTAGTGTTGTCCAAATTGGAATGTGTTCTGTAAATAAAAGAGAATTGTACACATTTGTTTAGAGATACCCAACAGTAAATACATATATAAAAAACTCTACAACTGATAAGTTAACTAATTATAAAAAATCAAGGCTGCATAAAAACTAAAATGGAAATCAATATATCAATCGATCAGCCAATCAACCAATCATTCAATCAACTTATTAACCAATTGATCAATGAAAATGATAGTTTCTTCTTAACACTATAAACGCATATAAATCATAATTTTAAAGGCCGAGCAATGGAAGATATAGTCATGCCGCATGCGCTGTTCCAATACAATAAAATACCCGATTAAAAACAATCATCACAAAATCATTGACATAAATTTTACAGCTAACAAAATTTTATGATAATTTATTTAGCCCAAAAAACCAGTCAAACACAAATCAATAAATAAGGATTCATTTTCTACAGACCAGAAGTCTCAGAATTGGAGCAAATCTCTGTGGATCTGCATTGTTGAGGCTAACAAGACAGCCAGCCTCCTGCGGCCCGAGGCATACGTAGCTGACTTTCAGCACCTTTATTGCAACCTCTCTGCCGTCCTGAAACGAGTCCTGCCAAGAAAATATAAAGATATCACAATAGATAGAGTGATAGCCAGTGATACCCTCAATTCAACCACAACTCAAACATGATCTGTTGAGCGCCATCTGTCGACTTACAGCCAACATTACAATGCACCTCAAAGCAGCTTCTGGATATTTCATATCCAGAGTCTGTTATAACTAACTCCAGTTTTACATTTGATCAGGGACAGTTAACTGTACCTTAATTTCCACTACAGTCAAGTTCTTTTCAATGGCATACTGCTAAAGTAAGTAAGTAAGCAATGCATCAACAAAGTTTTCAGTCTCAAAAGCTTGGTACAGTGCAGCATCTTATTTATGTGTCCAGCTGAATTCTTTATAATAGGGATACTGCTAAAGTAAGTAAGTAAGTAAGTCAAATCAAATTCTATAGTGCTACTCAAATGCTTCGTAAAGTGCAATTTATAGGCATGTGCACAGTCCTGGAAAGGCCATAATCCCTTGATTCAGGCTGGAATAAGTCACTGAAAATGCAAGACATGATATATGCTAAAGTGGCATAAAATATTTTGGGATTCGATAAGAAACTATAACAAGCACGGGAATAGGCAGCAATCATATAACATCAACAGACTTTAGAAACCTAGATCAGGGGTTTCCAACCTTTTTTTAAAATGGTACTACCTCCTCCAAGCAAAACAAGTGAATGTGGTTTGTACCCATTAGGGAAATATATGGTACACCGAAGAGAGAGAGAGAGAGAAATTTCTTGACAATTTTGACAGTTTTATTTCAAAAAGTTTTGACAACCTTCTTTCTTTTGCTTCTCACGTTTTCAGGACCTTACTTCAACAGATTTTGCACTTTCTAACACAATGTATTTTACCCAAATTCCCATCTTATGGCCACAGCACCATTAATTATATCTTTTCTTTACAATTTTTTCTCTAATTCTTGTTTCCATCATGTACCCCTTGGCAGCAGCTGGCATGTCCCTAGGGGTACACATACCACCAGTGGGGAACCACTGCTTCAGATCTTGCAGTTGTAAAAGCCATCCAATAATAGAAAAAGCAGAGATAATGATTGTGCTAAATAAATAATGACCTTTGCCCTTAGAATTATTGATGACTGCCCAGCTCCGATAACATCAACGAACTGGTATCGACTGGCAAGGAGAGGCATCTCCACAGAGGGGTTAAAGTTACCATCACCATCAGTGTACAGGCCAAAATCTGATACATAAATGCAACCAGATTCAGATAAGCCTTTGAGTATTAATGCATCAGATGTCTCAATTCCAACAAATTGCCAGCAGAAGAGAGAATGAAACAAAATAAAAATGCAAAAAAGAAGTCAATACAATGATATCGTATTTCATTTCACAATGTCAGAAAACTTACAAACCCGACTTAATTGCGCATAAACATTGCAATGCATTGTGTTGAGAATTCTATAACAGTATTGCACCATGCATCAGTAAAAACACCGTGCATTTTCAAAATATACATTCAAGAAATCCAGAAAGATCTTAAAAGTCCAAAGCATAGCAAATAGCATGGGATAGCAAAACATTACCAGTTGCCGGTGATGACTTTTTTATTTGTTGATAAAGGGCTTTCAGTCCTCCTGTTATATTCGCCAAGACATGCCTTGATGGTGGCGAATGGCAAGATATTGGTCTTATAACTCGTCTAAAATGCAATCGAGGGTTCATTTAAATGCATGCATATTTTCAGAACGCTGCCCAGTCCTTAAGGGAAAACCCCGTCCTTATCTTTGCTTGTCAGGAATCTGTATATTCTGTACTCCTGTCAAGATAGCTCGACGTTATATATCGAACAGGACACACGAGTGTATTCTGTGACCAGGATGGTACAGAATATAATAACAGCCAGCGGAAGAAAGTCGTAATCCACAGCCTCATCAATCAAGCAAGCAGTATGCATTATATATGCGATACTGCATTATATATGCGGCGCTATATAAAGTTTAATAAACAATAGGCCGGATGACGGCAAGGTGCAATCAATAGCAGTTTTGTTTACTATTTTTAAAACGATAAAGAAATTTACATCAGTGGTTGATCAAATATTTTTCTCCACAGATCTCTTTACGCCTATCTTCCAGATGTTCTGCAAGAAGCTCATGTGCAGTAGTTTGTTTATGTGGCGCTATATAGGTTTAAGTAATTTACTTTACTGCAAAACGTCAGTCACTTGGAGAATATAGCTCACAGAAATACCGACCCATACGGCTTGAACTGACTGTTATCGCTAAAAAGCATCTTATTGAGAAAATATTTTGCGATCAAAGATATCTTTATGAAGTTTCGATTATGCAAATAAACGTTTTATATCCACGATCGTTCAAAACAATTCATTTGCCCGGCGCCATTACGCTTTTATAATAATAATGTACTTTTATAGCACCATTTTATATTTTCATTGAGCATCTATCCATGGACCATGGTACTCCAAATCCTAATCGTTAAAGACCAGGTCGATCCAGAAATCAGTCAGTATGAGACGGCTAGGCAGGCAATAGAAGGAAGCTATCTGAATGAGAAGATTATATTGATTATATTATATTGATTATATTGAGACTGAAACTATAACACTGCCCTTCGGATATTGACCATTGCCTGGCTGATCCCACACCTTTCCTATAGCTATTTTAAGAGAGGCTGAGCGCCTAAGAATAAGCAGCTACTGTTGTGCTGCTTTCCAAGGCGCTATAGAAATCCACGAGATTTTACTTTACTTTACTTTACTTAGTTTTGAGCCTTGATTTGAATGCGCAGTTCTTTGAAAGATCTATCTGATAGAGGAAGAGAGTGGCAAAATTTTGTACTTGTCACAGAAAAGCTCTCTTGCCAATATCAGTTCTAGTTATAATAATAATGTGATTTTAAGTGGTTTAGGAGGCTAAGTAAGCCTGTGTGAAAACCACTGTAGTAACTCTCAGCATTCAATAACCTAGTTTATCAACATAGCCTTTGAATTCGTTTACTGTTTCAACTGTCACTCCCACCTCGTCCAAACTGTTCCATTATTTTGTCCACAACCCTTGCACTAAAAAATTTTTCTTGGACCAACCCTCTACCATCTAGTCTACCTACTGGCATATGCAAGTTTGCAACCAAATACTCCACAACACTCTTCCTGAAACACCTGAAAACCTATTTATTTCCCATTCAAAGCAGGTAAGCATCTGGATGCTGACTAGAAGCTACATGTATTTCAAATTTATAATGTCCAAACACATCGCAGCAATTTTATTCGACTTCTAGCCCCTACGAGTTCTCATTTTTCTACAATAAAACAATTATCGAGTCTAATACATGCACACACGGCAAATCATAATGTTCAGGGTTTAAGACTTGCAACAAATAGTTACAGTCAGTCAATCACCACCTCAAATACCATACTTATCTACTGATTAGTGTTCAACCAGTACGACCTACCACCAGTCAACATAATTTCAGTCAATACAATATAAGCCACGATCAAATCAACAAATCAACAATCGTTAAACAAACTCTCCCTCTGCAGCTGGTTAATCTTCAAGCGCTATTTAATGATTGCAACGGGATTTGACCAGAATTGTGACCGTTTCACAATTGACGGGTGACACCAAAGGTCGCTTCCAGCGTTGTCTGAGGTCAACGAACTGCCGCGTGGATCCGGATTATCAAGATCATACGTCCGATTGAGGAAGTTTTCTTCCTTGGATACAATGTCTGTTCCAAATTTTTCCACCTAAAATCAACCGAAAATTATATATCATGTACACAATGCACACACACACACATAGGTAAGTGTGCATATTATATATATATATATATATATATATATATATATATATATATATATAGATAGAGAGAGAGAGAGAGAGAGAGAGAGAGAGAGAGAGAGAGAGAGAGAGAGAGAGAGAGAGAGAGAGAGAGAGAGAGAGAGAGAGAGAGAGAGAGAGAGAGAGAGAGAGAGAGAGAGAGAGAGAGAGAGTAGTTTTTTGGTCACAGTCATGGATTTATATAAGCACTAACTTACAAATATTCCAAGGGACAACAAATTTTTGAATAAAATATTAACTATTTTTAACAATGGAAATTTAATACAGCCATAAGCAAATTAAAATTATTTCTCGAGAGTAGTGATGACCAAAAATATTGTAAAACGATTATTAGAAGTCAGAAATGATTTACCTTTTTATACATGGGTAAAGAAAGCCCTGCTTCTGATCTCCGTCGACTGTGAATTGTACAAAATACATCTCAAATTAATCTAATGCCACTGGAGAATTTCTATACCAAAAACAATTTTAAATGCTCTAAGCTACACAAGTTGAATCTTGAAAAACCAAAAAAGCTATCCAAGAATGTCTCACAGTATAACAGCAGCTATTGGCAGATACCAATTATTGTTAGAAGTGTGGTAATAAACATGGGGGGGTGCAACAGGGTGGGCCATGGCCCACCCAATATTTAGGCCCAATGGGCCACAGTGTGTTTGGCCCACCCGATTTCAATTGGCAAATTGCAATGTTTTGTGGAACTAATAACCCCAAATCCCCAACATATTGGCATAATATTCCCATATATAATTGAGATTTCACAGATGTGGAAGACCATTCAAAATTATTATATTTATATAACCATGCAACTGTTTTTTTTCAATGATCGATTGATCGTAACGGCAAGAATTTCTCGCTGCAATCTCTTGACTCTGAAATATTGGCCATGTCGGCCCACCCAAAATTTGGCTTGTGGCACCCTCCATGGTTTTAATTCGTTTCATCACTCTTCTGAATTTTTGCATATCTAGCCTACTGTAGCACTAGCATTGTCCAATTTCAAACAGGGTACCAATTTTATAATATTTTTGTGGTCTATAAAACCTGCAATAGAAGAAACCAGCTCTCTTAAGTGCCATCTTATCTCTCGATTGATTTTTTAGACATTTGACAAAGAATAGATTTATGAAAGACTTTGTATAGTGTCGTTTCAAATGGCTCATTATTTTTTGTGGCCTATCGAAAGCTCTAGAAAAAAATTGAGACCGAAAATATTGACAATTCTATTACAGTTTGACACAGCAAAGATGGGGACACAAGAATATGTGGTTTTAATTCATTTCATCACTCTTCTGAATTTTTGCATATCTATAGCCTACTGTAGCACTAGTCCTTGCATTGTCCAATTTCAAACAGGCCATGTTGGCCCACCCAATATTTGGCTTGTGGCGCCCTCCATGGTAATAAAGAAGTGGGTAAAGTAACTGCTACCTGTTCTTTGTGGTTATATTGTCAAAATCTTCAACGACACCCATATCTGCAGCCATTTCAACTCCCGTTTTCTTTGGCATCGACTTCTTTCTTCCAGTCGGTCTCTGTCTTTCGCTAAAACACAATAATTCCATTTGAGCATTTTAAGTAACAATGCACCAAAATATCAAACAACACGAAGGCACTCTAATGGCATGCAAAACTAGCACAGTGTAGACCTAAATAGATAGTTAAACTGCATTAGTTACAGTCTAATACAACTTATAGCAATTCTAAATGCTCTATTCTATTCATCGTGCCATAATTTTGATTAACTTTAACACTTTGCCATAGCAGAATCAATAGTATACTTCTACCACTAGTTTATAGACACCAAGTCTTACAGTTGAATAACCTTTATAACAATGAATATACAGTAAATAGCAAATTTTTTGACTGACAAAATTCCTAACTCAACAAAACTAGCCATTTACTGGTTTACACTGCAGCCATTTCAACTGCTGCTCTCTCTGGCATCTGCTTCTTTCCTCCAGTCAGTCTCTGTCTTTCACTATTACACAATAACTCTTGACTTTAGCCACATCTATGTTACTGTGCTATATAAACTGCCATAAATGCTACTACTACCACTACTACGACCACTACCACTACCACTACTATACTACTCCTACTCTAACTCCAACTACTACTACTACTACTACTACTACTACTACTACTACTACTACTACTACTACTACTACTACTACCACTACCACTACCACTACCACTACCACTACCCACTACTACTACTACCAATAATAATAATAATAATAATAATAATAATAATAATAATAATAATAATAATAATAATAATAATAATGATGATGATAATAATGGTCATCATTCAGTTAAGTAGAATAATAGCAACAAGGGTGATAGCAGTTGTAGCAGTTGAAATATCTTACCCTAGATCAAACTTTGAAGGTTTTCTATCCATAAGTTGCTGCGAAGATGACATATCAAAGGATGCCACATGATAATCTGCAAAATTAATAAACATGAAAATTATTCAGAATAAACAAAGTGAACCATTATAATTAACCCAATATGATAAGCTCTGTTGAGGGCTCGCAGCACGATGTTGTATTAAAGATAAGATTTTTGTTGATTTTAGAGTAAAATATAATCTCAAAACGTCCGTTAAGCTCAACATAAAACCGGAAGAGCATGATCACAACAAAAGACTACAAACCCACATAACAAAGCAAGTAAGTAAGTAAATCAGTACAATCCAAACCAAGAGAGCATCTCATAACACTCTTAAATCTTGATGCATAACAAACAACTGCAAACGATTCTAAATGTAACCCTGATTTAAATCGTGTTTAACTAGTAGTAAAAAATAAGTCTGGGCCTCTGTCTGGGGCCATCATAGAGCTGGTGCTTTTGGGAGGAATGGCCCCTACCCCTCTTTTGATGGTCCTCATTAAATATCATTAATATCGGCCTTACGGGGTGAAAGAGCAAATTTGAAACACCAAACCTCCTGTTGTCTCTGCTTCGTATCTGGACACTTTAGCCGACGTGCCGTGTCTACTTGCTGTGTCGTGAGCTCTCCGAGGTTTCGAAAGGCGAAGGTTGAATGGTCGACATGTTGTCGGTTGTCTCTTTCTCTTGCACCGGATCATCTGCTCCACAAACCTCTGGTACTGATCGTCAAGATCCGGAAAGGTCTGGTTGACTTTCGGATGGAAAGTGCACATCGCATCGTCATCGTCTGAAGTTTTTCTGTGCCTAGGTTCGACCTTCCTCCAATTCTGCATCCTCATCGAGTACGGAGCGATGAAGGAATTGAGCAACTCCTCCGCTCTCATCCTCATTCGTATCTGCCGGTATTCCTTCTCTTCCAGAATCTTATCTTCCACCGTTCCGTTGAAGATGTGAGACGGAAAGGGTCTTGCGTGAAAATGCCCGTCGGATTTCTTCCGGTCGCCCTTTCTCAAATCTCTCATCTTTTCCAGCTTCTTCATTTCTTCCCTTTTTGAAAATTCAAATGGCTGCTGCAAAGACTTGAGAATTTCCTCCCCGTTTTCCCGCAGGAACTTTCGCCTTTCTTCTTGCTGTTGATTCAACTCCTCGAACAAACGCAGGCGAACGTGATCTGGAGCGGGCGTCGCCCTGAACTGTTTCTTGCACTCGAGATCCTCAAGCTGCTTCTTCTCCTCAATCTGCTGATCCAGTTCGATCATAGCTTTGGTCTTTCTCGGAATTCTGTTAGCGTCTCGGAGCAACATCGATGGCGGCTTAGGAATGGTGGTTTTTTTCTTCCAAACACTCGGGGTATTTGGGTATTTTGAAGCGCCTGCGTCTATCCTCGACAATGACTGGCTTCTCTTCTGCTTCAAGTCTTCTCTAAACTCGGACCACGGAGCGTAATCGTTGACGGCAAACATATCCCACATGTCTTCGATCCGAGCCATTGCGCTTCTGTGTGTGTCGTTGTGCATCACGACCGCTCGGTTCTCCTTGTATCTCTCGATTCTTTCTTCGTCTTCAGATGACAGAGTGTCGTACTGACACACACTCGCCTGAGGATTTAGTCTAACTCCTCTACTGGCTTTTTGGCTGTCTGGTTGGTCTCCGCAGGCATTAAGATCGCGCACATGATCCCTGGTGTTTCTGGAAAGAATATTCTCCATTGATCCTATGCTTTTATTCAACAATTCGCGATGGAAAGACGACGAAATTTCCGGGGAAACGTCCTTGGCACGAAATTCTGAGTCAGATCCGTCATCTAAACCCCTTTTGTCGTTCTCGTTAAAAGGAGCATCATCATCACAGAAGCTGTTACAAAGATTTACGCTTCTGTCGTAGATTTCTTTCAGTATTTTCGTATTATCTTCGAGCCCCGAACGATTCAGGCGCCACTCAGCCGACGCTGAGAGACAGTGGCCTGTGGGACCCGGGGGGTCACCACACCCGAAGTACCCGCTCCCGACCTCCAGATAACGGGAATCGCTACCGAAGAACGTATCCATCGCCCCCAGCGATCGTCTTACGAATCCTCGAGTCTAAAATAATATTCTGAATAATGTTAGAAATTGTTTAAATCCTGGAAATTCTCCGTTAAATTCACTTTACATGTCGTAGAGACGAACGCCGATTACCCAGCAACAGTCAATATCATAGAATCTAATATTAAATACTAAGGTCAAAACAGCTAGATTTTCCAGTAGATTTTCTGATTCAACAATATAAACGATGATAGAAAGCGATTTTTCCATAATGATTTAGTTAGTCTAAAGTTAAACCCGGTTGCTTTTATTTATTGTAAATTCTGAATTCAGTTATATGATCATACTGGTAAGGGTTAGCTTTGTAAAAAAATACAACTTTCGAAATTGGTCGCCGTGTTTGAAGAAAGGACCTTTAAAAAGCATACTGTCAAGTTGTCAACTGCTTAAGAAATTTAAGAAATTTAATTGACTTGTTGTAAATTCTTAATTTTCTTACTTGATATTGCTTCTGTTTTTATTATTTCATATAAATATCAATCTACTACAATTTATATTCGCCCTGGTTAGAGATACGTAATTCGTATCTTTAGCATAGGGGTTATAGATACGTAATTCGTATCTTTAGCATAGGGGTTATAGATACGTAATTCGTATCTTTAGCATAAGGGTTATAGATCCGTAATTCGGATCTTTAGCATAAGGGTTATAGATACGTCATTCGGAACGTATATTTAGACCATATGTTTTAATATCAAATTAGTAATAATTTAAATAAAGGGGGCATGACTACCTACGGGTCTGCGCCCCCTTATAATATGCATGTAATGCTGTTTATCTGTCAAATATTCATATAGTCATCACGCGACGCCGTCTGTCTCTTTTCGGTCAGGTGGCGCACCAGGACAACAACATTCTAACCCTCCCGCGTCAGCAGGTGGGCGATGGTGTGTCCCAATGTTTTATCCAGGCCCGTTAGGGAGATCCTATATGGCGACAACCTGACGTCAACATTGTAGGGGATGGAATATTTTTAATCTTATAAGTAATACATTTATAACTAAGACCCCAAATAATATAACAATATGTTAGGTATGGGTGAATCATTGTAAAATAAATGCTTAAAAGTGCTTTTTATTAATAAATTTCATTATATGCCTATATGATTCGAACAGACCATTATACTGAAGAGAGAGAAAGAGAGGCCTTTTAAGCGGTCAACTGGCGTCTCTTCCAGTGATGGCCCCACTCGTCATCGTCCACCGCTCTCCGGTCAGTCGACCCCAATACTGTTCCTGTTATTAAGACAGACGACGAAGAAAAGCGACAACAATCGAAATTTTTCAAAGAAATCGACGAAGCGAAGAAGAGGAGAAACCTGTCAACGGAAATTCTAATCGATCGTCAGTTTCCACTAAACACTCAATCAAACCTAAAACCTACGCAGTGGCGTCGCCAGGAATTTTGTGTTAGGAGAAGGGGCTTGAGTGCCAGATTCTTTACCCCACCACACACACACACACACACACACACACACACACACACACAAAGGATTTGCGCGAATCTGGAAGGTTGTCTGAGGGCAGGTTGGGTGGGTGGGGGGCATTTGCCGCCATTTACTCCCCCCGTGGCGACGATATTTTTTTAAAACTTGCCCTTCACAAAAAATAGAAAATCCAACAATTTGGGGGTGGATTAGTTCTCAAGAGTGGTCTACAGTCATGTGCAGTACATTATTATCCAACACTGCTCACGCAACTGTAATTATTATTGTACGTCATAACTGTCTATTCTGCGCACATTGGAAGGCTTCGAACACCGGTAATCCACAGTCCTCATGGATTTGGTGAAGCCAAGTGATTGGTGGTCTGCCTCGTGGACGAATCCATCCTGACATCTTAATGTCTCTGTCTCGAAGTGGCGCTGCTAGTTGAAGTGCAGCTGAGGCAGGTACTGCTGGTGGGAGTCTTGTGACGTGCCCCCAAAGAGGAGTCGCGAATTGTACAATTAGTAGGAAAAACTTTCTTTTTTGCTCGTCAGCCTTTTTACGGTTAAGGGGCCTCAATCATGGACACACACCGGGCCCCCCAAAATAACGCTAAGCCAAACTAATTTTAAGTTTATAATTGTATTATTGTATTTTAGAGGCCTAATGAACTATTTTTATATAGCCGTAAGCATTGGGGCGTTACCAGCCGAACATTCCGAAAATCCTGACAAACAAATATAGGTCGTCGCTTATTTTTCCCTTACTTAAATTAGTTAAACCTACATAGTCAGTATATGAGGGCAGTTTTCAGTTGCTCCTTAGGCCTAATTCTTTCTTTTCCCTACCTTAGATCCGATTTCAGCGTCCATCATGGGCGTCCGCAGAAATTTATGAATGGGGTGCAAAACAAGGTCTTGTGTGAAAAAGAAACAAGTAATTTTACTTTTTTCATAACGCCTCAATTTTTCCATGGGGTGCAATTTCTTTTCCGGACGCCCATGGCGCCCATCCATCCATCCGCAGAATAATAATACGGTATAAAAATTTTTGGTCGGCCGAGCATGTGACTCCTAAGCCAGCCCCCCGCCCCTGGCTACTCCACTGGCCGTAAGCCTAGCATAACCAAAGACACTATTATATTTAAATATAAATTTTTATATTTATAATTTTATTTAAATATAAATTTTTATATTTATATTTATATTTATAAATTTTTATATTTATATTTATATTTATATTTATATTTATATTTATATTTATATTTATATTAATTTTTATATTTATATTTAAATTTTTATATTTATATTTATATTTACATTTATATTTATATTTATATTTATATTTATGCTTATATTTATATTTATATTTATATTTAAATATAAATTTTTATATTTTTTTATATTTATATTTATATTTATATTTATATATAAATATAAATTTTTATATTTATATTTATATTTATACTTATATTTATATTTTTATATTTATATTTATATTTATATTTATATTAATTTTTATATTTATATTTTTATTTATCTTTATATTTATATTTATATTTATATTTATATTTATATTTATATTTATATTTAAATATAAATTTTTATATTTATATTTATATTTATATTTAAATATAAATTTTTATATTTATATTTATATTTATATTTATATTTATATTTATATTTAAATATAAATTTTTATATTTATATTTATATTTATATTTATATTTATATTTATATTTATATTTAAATATAAATTTTTATATAATATAAATTATAATATTTTATAAATATAAATATAAATATAAATATAAATATAAATATAAATAATATAAAATTTATATTTAAATATAAATATAAATATAAATATAAATATAAATATAAATATAATAAATTTAAATTTAAAATTTATAAATATAAATATAAATATAAATATAAATATAAATATAAATATATAAATTTATATTTATTTAAATATAAATATAAATATAAATATAAATATAAATATAAAAATTTATATTTAAATATAAATATAAATATAAATATAAATATGAATATAAATATAAAAATTTATATTTAAATATAAATATAAATATAAATATAAATATAAATATAAATATAAAAATTTAAATTTAAATATAAATATAAATATAAATATAAATATAAAAATTTATATTTAATTATAAATATAAATTTATATAAATATAATTTATATTTAATTATAAATATAAATATAAATATAAATATAAATATAAATATAAATATAAATATAAATATAAAAATTTATATTTATATTTAAATATAAAATATAAATATAAATATAAATATAAATATAAATATAAATATAAATATAAATACTACTACTACTATATATACTATAAATATACTATAACTATAACTAAACTACTAAACTACTACTATATATACTATAAATATACTATAACTATAACTACTATACTACTATAACTATAGCTAGCTACTACTACTACTACTACTACTACTACTACTACTACTACTACTACTACTACTACTACTAATAATAATAATAATAATAATAATAATAATAATAATAATAATAATAATAATAATAATAATTCAGATTGGAAGTCTTTTGGGACAGTGTGAGCCACTGTTAAGAAAAAGGAGCACTGCGCCGTAAAAACGAAACACTATAAAGAAACTACTACTATACTACTACTACTACTACTACTACTACTACTACTACTACTACTACTACTTTAACTACTACAACTACTACTACTACTACTACTACTACTACTATTTACGGGTATGACCAATACCCATATGATATGAGCAATGTCAACATGAATTTTTGGGTCATGGAAAGCACGGATGCCAGCACGGATGCCAGCACGGTGCCAGCACGGGTGCCAGCCAGCACGGGTGCCAGCCAGCACGGGTGCCAGCCAGCACGGGTGCCAGCCAGCTACTACAACAACAACAACAACAACTACTACTACTACTACTACTACTACTAATATTAATAATAATAATAATAATAATAATAATAATAATAATAATAATAATAATAATAATAATAATAGTCATAATAATAGTAATAATAATAATAATAATAAGATTGGAAGTCTTTTAGGACAGTATGAGCCACTGTTATAAAAAAGGGAGCACTGCGCCGTAAAAAACGGAGCACTGTAAGCATAAAGCACTACTACTACTAATACTACTACTAGTACTACTACAACTACTACTACTACTACTACTACTACTAATATACTACTACTACTACTATACTAATACTACTACTAATATTACTTATAATTATAATAATTATTCAGGTTGGAAGTCTTTTGGGACAGTATGAGCTTTCCCTTAAGAAAAAAGGGAGCACTGCGCCGTAAGCAAAGAGCTACAACTACAACAACTACTACTACTACTACTACTACTGCTACTACTACTACTACTGCTACTACTACTACTACTACTACTACTACTATACTAATAATAATAATAATAGTATAATAATAATAATAATAATAATAATAATTCAAATTTGAAGTATTTTGGGATAGTGTGAGCCACTGTTAAGAAAAAGGGAGCACTGCGCCGTAAAAACGGAGCACTGCGCAAAGATATTAATATTAATATTAATAATTAATTAAAATATCAATGCTTTGCGTCGACATCGCACTACTACTACTACTACTACTACTACTACTACTACTACTACTACTACTACTACTACTACTATAATAATAATAATAAAAATAATAATTCAGATTGGAAGTCTTTTGGACAGTGGGAGCAACTGTTAAGAAAAAAGGGAGCACTGCGCCGTAAAAAACGGAGCACTGCGCCGTAATTTAAAAAACACTACTACTACTACTACTACTACTACTACTACTACTACTACTACTACTAATAATAATATAATAATAATAATAATAATAATAATAATAATAATTCAGATTGGAAGTCTTTTGGGACATTGTGAGCCACTGTTAAGAAAAAAGGGAGCACTGCGCCGTAAGCAAAGAGCTACAACTACAACAACAACAACTACTACTACTACTACTACTACTACTACTACTACTACTACTACTACTAATAATAATAAATAATAATAATAATAATTCAAATTTTAATTTAAATTTGAAGTCTTATGGGCCACTGTTGAAAAAGCCACTGTTATAAAAAAGGAGCACTGCGCCGTATTAGAGCACTACTACTACTACTAATTTAAATACTAACTACTACTACTACTACTACTACTACTACTACTATTTACTACTAATACTAATACTAATAATAATAATAATAATAATAATAATAATAATAATAATTCAAATTTGAAGTCTTTTGGGACAGTGTGAGCCACTGTTAAGAAAAAAGGGAGCACTGCGCCGTAAAAAACGGAGCACTGCGTCGTAAGCAAAGAGCACAACTACTACTGCTACTACTACTACTACTACTACTACTACTACTACTACTACTAACTACTACTACTACTACTATACTACTACTACTACTACTACTACTACTAATAACTAGTACTAATAACAATAATAATTCAGATTGGAAGTCTTTTGGGACAGTTTTGAGCCACTGTTAAGAAAAAGAGCACTGCGCCGTAAAAAACGGAGCACTGCGCCGTAAGTATAGAGCACTACTACTACTACTACTACTACTGCTACTACTAAATATAAATATAAATATAAATATAAATATAAATATAAATATAAATATAAATATAAATATAAATATAAATATAAAATTTATATTTAAATATAAATATAAATATAAATATAAATATAAATATAAATATATATATTTATATTTATATTTATATTTATATTTATATTTATATTTATATTTATATTTATATTTAAATATAAATTTTTATATTTATATTTATATTTATATTTATATTTAAATATAAATTTTTATATTTATATTTATATTTATATTTATATTTATATTTATATTTATATTTATATTTTATATTTATATTTTTAAATATAAATTTTTATATTTATATTTATATTTATATTTATATTTATATTTAAATATATTTATTTTATATTTATATTTATATTTATATTTATATTTATATTTAAATATAAATTTAAATATTTATATTTATATTTATATTTATATTTATATTTATAATTAAATATAAATTTTTATATTTATATTTATATTTTATATTTATATTTATATTTATATTTATATTTATATTTATATTTAAAATAAATTTTTATATTTATATTTATATTTATATTTATATTTATATTTATATTTATATTTATATTTATATTTAAATATAAATATTTATATTTATATTTATATTTATATTTATATTTATATTTATATTTAAATATAAATTTTTATATTTATATTTATATTTATATTTATATTTATATTTATATTTAAATTTAAATTTTTATATTTATATTTATATTTATATTTAAATATTATTTTTTTTATATTTATATTTATATTTATATTTATATTTATATTTAATTATAAATTTTTATATTTATATTTATTTTTATATTTAAATATAAATTTTTATATTTATATTTATATTTATATTTATATTTAAATATAAATTTTTATTTTATATTTATATTTATATTTATATTTATATTTATATTTAATTTATAAATTTTTATATTTATATTTATTTTTATATTTAAATATAAATATTTATATTTATATTTATATTTATATTTATATTTATATTTATATTTATATTTATAATTAAATATAAATTTTTATATTTATATTTATATTTATATTTATATTTAAATATAAATTTATATTTATATTTATATTTATATTTATATTTATATTTAAATTTATATTTATTTATATTTATATTTATATTTATATTTATATTTAAATATATTAAATTTTTATATTTATATTTATATTTATATTTATATTTATATTTATATTTAAATATAAATTTTTATATTTATATTTATATTTATATTTATATTTATATTTAAATATAAATTTTTATATTTATATTTATATTTATATTTTATATTTATATTTATATTTATATTTATATTTAAATATAAATTTTTATATTTATATTTATTTTTATATTCAAATATAAATTTTTATATTTATATTTATATTTATATTTATATTTATATTTATATTTATATTTATAATTAAATATAAATTTTTATATTTATATTTATATTTATATTTATATTTAAATATTTATTTTATATTTATATTTATATTTATATTTATATTTATATTTTATATTTATATTTATATTTATATTTATATTTTTATTTTTATATTTATATTTATATTTATATTTATATTTAAATATAAATTTTTATTTATATTATATTTATATTTAAATATAAATTTTTATATTTTATATTTATATTTATATTTATATTTATATTTAAATATAAATTTTTATATTTATATTTATATTTTTATTTTAAATATATTTTTATTTTTATATTTATATTTATATTTATATTTATATTTATATTTATATTTATATTTAAATATAAATTTTTATATTTTTATTTATATTTAAATATAATATTTTTTTATATTTATATTTATATTTATATTTATATTTAAATATAAATTTTTATATTTATATTTATATTTATATTTATATTTATATTTATATTTATATTTATATTTATATTTAAATTTAAATTTTATATTTATATTTATATTTATATTTATATTTATATTTATATTTATATTTAAATATAAATTTTATATTTATATTATATTTATATTTATATTTATATTTATATTTATATTTATATTTAAATATAAATATAAATATAAAAATTTATATTTAAATAATATTATAAATATAAATATAAATTTATATTTATATTTATATTTAAATTTATATTTATTTTTATATTTATATTTATATTTATATTTATATTTATTTTTATATTTATATTTATATTTATATTTATATTTAAATATAAATTTTTATATTTATATTTATTTATATATTATATTTATATTTATATTTATATTTATATTATATTTATATTTATATTTATATTTATATTTATATTTATATTTTATTTTATATTTATATTTATATTTATATTTATATTTATATTTATATTTTATTTATATTTATATTTAAATATAAATTTTTTTATATTTATATTTATATTTATATTTATATTTATATTTAAATTTAAATATTTATATTTATATTTATATTTATATTTATATTTATATTTATATTTATATTTTTATTTATTTTATTTATATTTTATATTTATATTTATATTTATATTTATATTTATATATATTTATATTTTATATTTATATTTATATTTATATTTATATTTATATTTATATTTTATATTTATATTTATATTTAAATATAAATTTTTATATTTATATTTATATTTATATTTATATTTAAATATAAATTTTTATAAACAAATTTTATATTACTACTATTTATATGCTACTATTTATATTTACTACTATAACTACTACTATTAATATTTATATTTACAACTATTACTAGGGCAACCCTATATACATTTATTTTCTAACAACTTCCTATTTATAAATACATTTTAATCTTAACTAATAAATATATCTTCAATAATGTATTTATATTTATATCTCTTTAATGGTTATATTTATCGTCTAGGGTTTTTAGTATTAATGGATTTATATTTATATTTTATCTCCTAGGCCAACCCTATCAACATTAATTCTCTAACATTTTCCTTCTTATGAAATACATTTTAATCTTAACTAATAAATATCTCTTCAACAAAAGCGGTCATCAAATCAAATTAGTATTCAGGATTTATATTTTGTTCACTAAGCAAAGTGACAGTTTTATATATGGCAATACGTCGCTAATGACGCTAAACTTTTTAAATATGACTACTACTACTACAGTTTTGAATCAACAATAAAACAAGAGTCCTGCAAAACACAGTGACTCTATCAAATAGTTCCTGATAACCACAACCGTACGATTTCGCTTCGATACGATTATAAATATGTAATTCAACAGTTTAAATAAACAAGAAAACAATCTTCAATCGTCGCACTCTTCCGATCGACCTTCGCCTTCGCCGCGTTCCATCGACCTCGTTTCAAAACACCAACCGTCGACGCTTTTCGTCGTCCACGCTCGTCAACTGCCGAAACGACGTCTTCTTATTCGCTGAAACGATTTATAGATTTAAATATTTATTTTATAGTTAATTTATGCATCAATCTATGCTATTTATATTTAGTAAGACGCGAACTTGTTACCATTACAATATCAATGTAAATCAATGGATGCTAAAGATAGTGGCTGAATAAGGCGCTTGAATTCGATCTATAACATGACGAAATAACTTTCAAATATGCGGTCACGGGTGCCAGCCAGCACGGGTGCCAGCCAGCACGGGTGCCAGCCAGCACGGGTGCCAGCCAGCACGGGTGCCAGCCAGCACGGGTGCCAGCCAGCACGGGTGCCATTTATACGGGGGCCAGCCAGGGGTTCCAGCCAGCACGGGTGCCAGCCAGCACGGGTGCCATATAGCAGGGGTGCCAGCCATTTATATTTATATTTATACGGGTGCCAGCCAGCACGGGTGCCAGCCAGCACGGGTTATATTTATATTTACAACAACATATTTATACAACTATTTATATTTATATTTATATTTATATTACTATTTATATTTACTACTATTACTATTTTATTTATTTTATACTACTACTTATATTTACTACTACTATACTATATTTATAATATATTTATATTTATATTTATAATAATATTTAATAATAATAATAATAATAATAATAATTTAATAATTTTTAGATTGGAAGTCTTTTAGGATTTATATATTTACTGTTAAGAAAAAAGAGCATTTATATTTATAAAAACGGAGCACTATTTATATTTATATTTATATACTACTACTACTACTATTACTACTTTATACTACTACTACTACTAATATTTATATTTATAATTATAATAATATTTAAATAATAATTTAGATTTAATTTTTGGGACAGTATGAGACACTGTTGAGAAAAAGGAGCAGTGCGCCGTGAAAAATTTAGCACGCGCCGTAATTAATATTTTTTTATATTTACTAATTTATATTTACTATTTATATTTATATTTATATTTATACTACTATTTAATTTAATAATTTATATATATATTTTATATATATATTTATATTTATATTTATATTTATATTTATATTTATATTTATATTTATATTTTATATTTATATTTATATTTATATTTATATTTATATTTTTATATATATTTTTATATTTATATTTATATTTATATTTATATTTATATTTATATTTATATTTATATTTATATTTATATTATATTTATATTTATATTTATATTTTTATTTATATTTATATTTATATTTATATTTATATTTATATTTATATTTATATTTATATTTTATTTATATTTATATTTATATTTATATTTATATTTATATTTATATTTATATTTATATTTATATTTATATTTAAATTTTTATTATATATTTATATTTATATTTATATTTATATTTATATTTATATTTAAATATTTATATTTATATTTATATTTATATTTATATTTATATTTTTATTTTTATTTATATTTATATTTATATTTATATTTATATTTATATTTAAATATAAATATTTATATTTATATTTATATTTATATTTATATTTATATTTATATTTATATTTATATTTATATTTAAATATAAATTTTTATATTTATATTTATATTTATATTTATATTTATATTTATATTTATATTTAAATATAAATTTTTATATTTATATTTATATTTATATTTATATTTATATTTAAATTATATAAATTTTTATATTTATATTTATATTTATATTTATATTTATATTTATATTTATATTTATATTTATCTTTATATTTATATTTAAATAAAAATTTTATATTTAAATTTTATTTATATTTATATTTATATTTATATTTATATTTATATTTATATTTATATTTATATTTATATTTATATTTATATTTAAATATAAATTTTTATGTTTATATTTATATTTATATTTATATTTATATTTTAGTTATCTGCATGTTTCCTGGTTGAGGTTGTCTTTATATGAATTCATTATAGGTATATTTATTTATTTATTTACTAATTTTGTTTATCTGCATGTTTTCTGGTTGAGCTTGGTTCCCAGGGAATTCGTTTATAAGTTATACTCTTATTTATTTTACAGGTTAGTTATCTGCATGTTTCCTGGTTGAGCTTGTCTCCCAGTGAATTCGTTTACGTATATTTATTTATTAGATTAGTAATCTGCATGTTTCCTGGTTGAGCTTGTCTCCCAGTGGATTCGTTTAGGTATATTTATTTATTTATTTTCTAGTTACGTTATCTGCATGTTTGCTGGTTGAGCTTGTCTTCCAGTGAATTCGTTTAGGTATATTTATTTATTTATTAGATTAGTTATCTGCATGTTTCCTGGTTGAGCTTGTCTCCCATTGAATTCGCTTAGGTATATTTATTTATTTACTAGATTAGTTATCTGCATGTTTCCTGGTTGAAATTTTCTCCCAGTAGATTCGTTTAGATATATTTGTATTTTTTTCTAGTTAATTATCTGCTTGTTTTTTGGTTGAGCTTGGTTCCCAGGGAATTCGTTTATAAGTTATACTTTTATTTATTTACTATATTAGTTATCTACATGTTTCCTGGTTGAGCTTGTCTCCCAGTGAATTCGTTTAGATATATTTGTATTTATTTTCTAGTTAGTTATCTGCATGTTTCCTGGTTGAGCTTGTCTCCCAGTGAAATCGTTTACGTATATTTATTTATTAGATTAGTAATCTGCATGTTTCCTGGTTGAGCTTGTCTCCCAGTGGATTCGTTTAGGTATATTTATTTATTTATTTTCTAGTTACGTTATCTGCATGTTTGCTGGTTGAGCTTGTCTTCCAGTGAATTCGTTTAGGTAGTTATTTATTTACTAGAGTAGTTATCTGCATATTTCCTGGTTGAGCTTGTCTCCCAGTGAATTCGTTTAGGTATATTTATTTATTTATTTACTAGATTAGTTATCTGCATGTTTCCTGGTTGAGCTTGTCTCCCAGTGAATTCGTTCAGGTATATTTATTTATTTATTTATTAGATTAGTTATCTGCATGTTTCCTGGTTGAGCTTGTCTCCCAGTGAATTCGTTTAAGTATATTTATTTATTTATTTTCAAGATTAGTTATCTGCATGTTTCCTGGTTGAGCTTGTCTCCCAGTGAATTCGTTTAAGTATATTTATTTATTTATTTACTAGATTAGTTATCTGCGTGTTTCCTGGTTGAGATTGTCTCCCAATGAATTCGTTAAGGTATATTTATTTATTTATTTACTAGTTTGGTTATCTGCATGTTTTCTGGTTGAGCTTGGTTCCCAGGGAATTCGTTTATATATCTGCTCTTATTTATTTTATAGGTTAGTTTCCTGGTTGTTTGTTTCCTGGTGAGCTTGTTTCCTGGTTGAGCTTGTCTCCCAGTGAATTCGTTTACGTATATTTATTTATTAGATTAGTAATCTGCATGTTTCCTGGTTGAGCTTGTCTCCCAGTGGATTCGTTTAGGTATATTTATTTATTTATTTTCTAGTTACGTTATCTGCATGTTTGCTGTTTGAGCTTGTCTTCCAGTGAATTCGTTTAGCTATATTTATTTATTTATTTACTATATTAGTTATCTGCATGGTTGAGCTTGTCTCCCAGTGAATTCGTTTAGGTATATATATTTTTTATTAGATTAGTTATCTGCATGTTTCCTGGTTGAGCTTGTCTCCCAGTGAATTCGCTTAGCTATATTTATTTATTTACTAGATTAGTTATCTGCATGTTTCCTGGTTGAAATTTTCTCCCAGTGAATTCGTTTAGATATATTTGTATTTATTTTCTAGTTAATTATCTGCATGTTTCCTGGTTGAGCTTGTCTTCCAGTGAATTCGTTTAGATATATTTGTATTTATATACTAGTTTAGATATCTGCATGTTTTCTGGTTGAGCTTGGTTCCCAGGAATTCGTTTATAAGATATACTCTTATTTATTTTATAGATTAATTATCTGCATGTTTCCTGGTTGAGCTTGTCTCCCAGTGAATTCGTTTAGGTATATTTATTTATTTATTTACTAGATTAGTTATCTGCATGTTTCCTGTTTGAGCTTGTCTCCCAGTGAATACGTTTAGGTATATTTATTTATTTATTTTCTAGTTAGTTATCTGCATGTTTCCTGGTTGAGCTTGTCTTCCAGTGAATTCATTAAGGTATATTTATTTATTTATTTACTAGTTTGGTTATCTGCATGTTTTCTGGTTGAGCTTGGTTCCCAGGGAATTCGTTTATAAGTTATACTCTTATTTATTTTATATTTTAGTAGTTATCTGCATGTTTGCTGGTTGAGCTTGTCTCCCAGTGAATTCGTTTACGTATATTTATTTATTAGATTAGTAATCTGCATGTTTCCTGGTTGAGCTTGTCTCCCAGTGTATTCATTTAGGTATATTTATTTATTTATTTTCTAGTTACGTTATCTGCATGTTTGCTGGTTGAGCTTGTCTTCCAGTGAATTCGTTTAGGTATATTTATTTATTTATTTACTAGATTAGTTATCTGAATGTTTCCTGGTTGAGCTTGTCTCCCAGTGAATTCGTTTAGGTATATTTATTTATTTATTAGATTGGTTATCTGCATGTTTCCTGGTTGAGCTTGTCTCCCAGTGAATTCGCATAGGTATATTTATTTATTTACTAGATTAGTTACCTGCATGTTTCCTGGTTGAGCTTGTCTCCCAGTGAATTCGCTTAGATATATTTGTATTTATTTTCTAGTTATTTATCTGCATGTTTCCTGGTTGAGCTTGTCTCCCAGTGAATTCATTAAGGTATATATTTTATTTATTTACTAGTTTGGTTATCTGCATGTTTTCTGGTTGAGTTTGGTTCCCAGGAATTCGTTTATAAGTTATACTTTTATTTATTGAGCAGGGAATTGTTTATAAGTTATACTTTTTATTTATTTTCTAGGTTAGTTATCTGCATGTTTCTGCATGTTTCTGCTGGTTGAGCTTGTCTCCCAGTGAAT
>CM030860.1:12445006-12497497 GCA_018105865.1 Metaphire vulgaris | reverse complement strand
TTGAGCTTGTCTCCCAGTGAATTCTGCATAGGTATATTTATTTATTTATTAGATTAGTTATCTGCATGTTTCCTGGTTGAGCTTGTCTCCCAGTGCTTAGATATATTTGTATTTATTTTCTAGTTATTTATCTGCATGTTTCCTGGTTGAGCTTGTCTCCCAGTGAATTCATTAAGGTATATTTTATTTATTTACTAGTTTGGTTATCTGCATGTTTTCTGGTTGAGTTTGGTTCCCAGGGAATTCGTTTATAAGTTATACTTTTATTTATTTTCTAGGTTAGTTATCTGCATGTTTCCTGGTTGAGCTTGTCTCCCAGTGAATTCGTTTAGATATATTTGTATTTATTTTCTAGTTAGTTATCTGCATGTTTCCTGGTTGAGCTTGTCTCCCAGTGAATTCGTTTACGTATATTTATTTATTAGATTATTAACCTGCATGTTTCCTGGTTGAGCTTGTCTCCCAGTGATTTCGTTTACGTATTTTTATTTATTTATTTTCTAGTTAGTTATCTGCATGTTTTGCTGGTTGAGCTTGTCTTCCAGTGAATTTTGGCTGGGTTTAACTGCTCCACTATGAGCTAGGTTCAAATCCTGCGGCACTAACTCCCAACTACCGAGTAGCGTCAAAACACAGGTTCTATCCCGGACGCGAGTCCCCAATAATGTGACGGGCGCCTATCTCTCTTTAATGGTTATCGTTATCGTCTAGGGGTTTTTAGTATTAATGGAGAATATTTTATCTCCTAGGCCAACCCTATCAACATTAATTCTCTAACAACTTCCTTCTTATGAAATACATTTTAATCTTAACTAATAAATATCTCTTCAACAAAAGCGGTCATCAAATCAAATTAGTATTCAGGACCTACAAATTGTTCACTAAGCAAAGTGACAGTACTTATATGGCAACAACGTCGCTAATGACGCTAAACTACAACAGCTCAGTTTTAAATCAACAATAAAACAAGAGTCCTGCAAAACACAGTGACTCTATCAAATAGTTCCTTATAACCACAACCGTACGATTTCGCTTCTATTATAAATATGTAATTCAACAGTTTAAATAAACAAGAAAACAATCTTCAATCGTCGCCGAATTCTCTTCCGATCGACCTTCGCCTTCGCCGCGTTCCATCGACCTCGTTTCAAAACACCAACCGTCGACGCTTTTCGTCGTCCACCAATCACCGTTCTCCACGCTCGTCAACTGCCGAAACGACGTCTTCTTATTCGCTGAAACGATACATAGAAGCAAGCACACACATAGTTATATTTATAGTAGTAGTAGTATTTAGTTATAGTTATAGTATATTTATAGTATATAGAGTAGTAGTATTTATATTTATATTTATATTTATATTTATATTTATATTTATATTTATATTTATATTTATATTTAAATATAAATTTTTATATTTATATTATATTTTTATATATTTATATTTATAATTATATTTATATTTATATTTATATTTATATTTATATTTATATTTATATTTATATTTATATTTAAATTTAAATATAAATTTTATATTTATATTTATATTTATATTTAAATATAAATTTTTATATTTATATTTATATTTATATTTAAATATAAATTTTTATATTTATATTTATATTTATATTTATATTTATATTTATATTTAAATATAAATTTTTATATTTTTATTTATATTTAAATATAAATTTTTATATTTATATTTATATTTATATTTATATTTATATTTATATTTATATTTTTATTTATATTTTTATTTATATTTAAATATAAATTTTTATATTTATATTTATATTTATATTTATATTTAAATGTAAATTTTTATTTTTATATTTATATTTATATTTATATTTATATTTATATTTATATTTATATTTAAATATAAATTTTTATATTTATATTTATATTTATATTTACATTTATATTTAAATATACATTTTTATATTTATATTTATATTTATATTTATATTTATATTTATAATTATAATTATATTTATATTTATATTTATATTTAAATATAAATTTTTATATTTATATTGATATTTATATTTATATTTATATTTAAATTTAAATATAAATTTTTATATTTATATTTATATTTATATTTATATTTATATTTAAATATAAATTTTTATATTTATATTTATATTTATATTTATATTTATATTTATATTTATATTTATATTTAAATATAAATTTTTATATTTATATTTATTTTTATATTTAAATATAAATTTTTATATTTATATTTATATTTAAATTTATATTTATATTTATATTTATATTTATATTTATATTTATATTTATAATTAAATATAAATTTTTATATTTATATTTATATTTATATTTATATTTATATTTATATTTATATTTATATTTATATTTATATTTATATTTATATTTAAATATAAATTTTTATATTTATATTTATATTTATATTTATATTTATATTTATATTTATATTTATATTTAAATATAAATTTTTATATTTATATTTATATTTATATTTATATTTAGATTTATATTTATATTTATATTTATATTTATATTTATATATAAATTTTTATATTTATATTTATATTTATATTTATATTTAAATATAAATTTTTATATTTACATTTATATTTATATTTATATTTATATTTAAATATAAATTTTTATATTTATATTTATATTTATATTTATATTTAAATATAAATTTTATATTTATATTTATATTTATATTTATATTTATATTTATATTTATATTTAAATATAAATATAAATATAAATATAAATATTTATATTTAATTATAAATTTTTATATTTATATTTATTTTTATATTCAAATATAAATTTTTATATTTATATTTATATTTATATTTATATTTATATTTATATTTATATTTTATATTTAAATATAAATTTTTATATTTATATTTATATTTATATTTATATTTATATTTAAATATAAATTTTTATATTTATATTTATATTTATATTTTTATATTTATATTTAAATATAAATTTTTATATTTATATTTATATTTAAATATAAATTTTTATATTTATATTTATTTTTGTATTTATATTTATATTTATATTTATATTTAGCACGGGTGCCAGCCAGCACGGGTGCCAGCCAGCACGGGTGCCAGCCAGCACGGGTGCCAGCCAGCACGGGTGCCAGCCAGCACGGGTGCCAGCCAGCACGGGTGCCAGCCAGCACGGGTGCCAGCCAGCACGGGTGCCAGCCAGCACGGGTGCCAGCCAGCACGGGTGCCAGCCAGCACGGGTGCCACCCAGCACGGGTGCCACCCAGCACGGGTGATCACACTGATCATAACCCTTTAATAAAAGCCGTGTCTTTGGTTATGCTAGGCTTACGGCCAGTGGAGTAGCCAGGGGCGGGGGGCTGGCTTAGGAGTCACATGCTCGGCCGACCAAAAATTTTTATACCGTATTATTATTCTGCGGATGGATGGATGGGCGCCATGGGCGTCCGGAAAAGAAATTGCACCCCATGGAAAAATTGAGGCGTTATGAAAAAAGTAAAATTACTTGTTTCTTTCGTCACAAGACCTTGTTTTGCACCCCATTCATAAATTTCTGCGGACGCCCATGATGGACGCCGAAATCGGATCTAAGGTAGGGAAAAGAAAGAATTAGGCCTAAGGAGCAACTGAAAACTGCCCTCATATACTGACTATGTAGGTTTAACTAATTTAAGTAAGGGAAAAATAAGCGACGACCTATATTTGTTTGTCAGGATTTTCGGAATGTTCGGCTGGTAACGCCCCAATGCTTACGCTATATAAAAATAGTTCATTAGGCCTCTAAAATACAATAATACAATTATAAACTTAAAATTAGTTTGGCTTAGCGTTATTTTGGGGGGCCCGGTGTGTGTCCATGATTGAGGCCCCTTAACCGTAAAAAGGCTGACGAGCAAAAAAGAAAGTTTTCCTACTAATTGTACAATTCATGACTCCTCTTTGGGGGCACGTCACAAGACTCCCACCAGCAGTACCTGCCTCAGCTGCACTTCAACTAGCAGCGCCACTTCGAGACAGAGACATTAAGATGTCAGGATGGATTCGTCCACGAGGCAGACCACCAATCACTTGGCTTCACCAAATCCATGAGGACTGTGGATTACCGGTGTTCGAAGCCTTCCAATGTGCGCAGAATAGACAGTTATGACGTACAATAATAATTACAGTTGCGTGAGCAGTGTTGGATAATAATGTACTGCACATGACTGTAGACCACTCTTGAGAACTAATCCACCCCCAAATTGTTGGATTTTCTATTTTTGTGAAGGGCAAGTTTTAAAAAATATCGTCGCCACGGGGAGTAAATGGCGGCAAATGCCCCCCACCCACCCAACCTGCCCTCAGACAACCTTCCAGATTCGCGCAAATCCTTTGTGTGTGTGTGTGTGTGTGTGTGTGTGTGTGTGGTGTTGGGGTAAAGAATCTGGCACTCAAGCCCCTTCTCCTAACACAAAATTCCTGGCGACGCCACTGCGTAGGTTTTAGGTTTGATTGAGTGTTTAGTGAAACTGACGATCGATTAGAATTTCCGTTGACAGGTTTCTCCTCTTCTTCGCTTCGTCGATTTCTTTGAAAAATTTCGATTGTTGTCGCTTTTCTTCGTCGTCTGTCTTAATAACAGGAACAGTATTGGGGTCGACTGACCGGAGAGCGGTGGACGATGACGAGTGGGGCCATCACTGGAAGAGACGCCAGTTGACCGCTTAAAAGGCCTCTCTTTCTCTCTCTTCAGTATAATGGTCTGTTCGAATCATATAGGCATATAATGAAATTTATTAATAAAAAGCACTTTTAAGCATTTATTTTACAATGATTCACCCATACCTAACATATTGTTATATTATTTGGGGTCTTAGTTATAAATGTATTACTTATAAGATTAAAAATATTCCATCCCCTACAATGTTGACGTCAGGTTGTCGCCATATAGGATCTCCCTCTAACGGGCCTGGATAAAACATTGGGACACACCATCGCCCACCTGCTGACGCGGGAGGGTTAGAATGTTGTTGTCCTGGTGCGCCACCTGACCGAAAAGAGACAGACGGCGTCGCGTGATGACTATATGAATATTTGACAGATAAACAGCATTACATGCATATTATAAGGGGGCGCAGACCCGTAGGTAGTCATGCCCCCTTTATTTAAATTATTACTAATTTGATATTAAAACATATGGTCTAAATATACGTTCCGAATGACGTATCTATAACCCTTATGCTAAAGATCCGAATTACGGATCTATAACCCTTATGCTAAAGATACGAATTACGTATCTATAACCCCTATGCTAAAGATACGAATTACGTATCTATAACCCCTATGCTAAAGATACGAATTACGTATCTCTAACCAGGGCGATTTATATTAGGTTGATCGACTTATTTAAAAATCTACAGAGAGAGGAATCTGTGAAAATATTAATAATTTCTAGTTAATTTGAAATGTTTGATTTACACATAATTTTCCAATTATATTCGTTTTTATTGATTAAATAATTTAAGATGTGTAGGAATTTATGCGTTTTACTGGCGTCTTTATCATTCGTAGTAGTTGTCGTTGCATCTAAGGCGAGTTTCAGTGACTAAGAAACAACTTATCTGCTAATGATATTATTGTCAAATATTTCTGTTGATGCATGTAATTTTGTTTATTTTACGGGTAAATTGTCAAGGTGTTGATTAGGTTTCGATTGACATTTAATTTCTTCAAGAAGGTCTGACTGAAAATTGCTGAATTGTCAGATTTATCTAGTCAAACTGTCAATTTCTATAGCGCCACTTGACAATGTTCTGAGGCATCAGCATGCGAAGCACCAAATTCTAGCCTAACATGAAATAGTCCACATCCAGGAATTGGGAACCAATGGATGGGCTTAAATGCCTGCCTGTGGCTTAGGGAAATTCGATTTTTATTTAGGCTTAAGCTGGTGTGATTTTTATTTCAAGTGCTTTCATTTATGCGGTGTTTCGTGGCACTGTTGGTTGCGAACTTATTTCCTGTCTGCTTGGTTCAGATGCGAACCAATGATTGAGTGACCAAACTCACCATAGTCCATTTTGCCACACTGTTGTAAAATATCGCTGCCTGTGTCATTTGGGCATGATTTGGCCTTGTACAGAGAATGTTTTGATTGAGTTTGTAATATTACTTTTGTGCAGAGTGGCAAACATTCCACCGTCAGGCAATCGTCGGACAGATTGTACGTCGACCGTGGCTCAGGTGATGACCTTGAAGATGGTGAAGATGACAACGAAGATGATGTTGATGGTTCCGGAGGTCTTTTACTCTTTCTGTCTGTTTTTTGGCATTGAGATATTTTTTGTTAATTGATCTGTTTATGATTTGGTGGGCCTTGCTGTTTTCACTGGATTTTCTTCTGATATTGACCGGATATTTTGTGGTATGAATTTGGAGTATTAGAAATGGCACATAGTTATGTTATATTTTGCTAGCTTTCTTATTAATTAATTTTCTGCTTAATCATTTTCTCATGTTTCAGTAACGGACATTGACTGTAAGGTATTATTACTCTATGGTTTTTGTGAGAAACAATTGAATGGCTATTAATTTTAAGCATCAATTGAAATTATTGCTGACATAGTTTCATCATTAATTCTATTCTTCACGACATTTCTCAGTGTACTAGCTGACCTCTTTTTCTATGGTCAATTGGCTTTCTAATGTTTCAGAAAGGAAAGAATTTCCTGTGCCATTTATTAAAAAGATGACGGCCCGGCCTGTTTCTCCACTTGCTGTGACTGCCACCCGAGGACTGGATGCTGCCATCAGCACGGTGGCGCCGGGAAAATGTTTGTGGAATCTTGGTTACAATTGAAAATGTTTCAGTTCAGACCAAATTTTGCAGAGTTAATCCTCGTAGAAGCTGTGAAGAGCAACAGAGGATAGATTGTAAAATGCTTTTTCACTTCTCGGTTTAGTTTATTTGTGGACTAATTTTTTTTGGGAAGTGGAAACTGTGTTTTTTTGACTGACAATCTTTCTCACTCATTTTGACTTTCAGTATTGTAAGGGACCCTTCATTTTTCATCTCTTGAGTTTTGCTGTGGTACATGGTGTTTAATGTTTATTACTTTTTGTAGAGCTTTTTTAGTTTTCCATTAAATTTGCTACCACTCTGATTTTTTATGTAATTGCAGCCTTCTTTCAGCATACTTCAGCCACAGTATCGGATACAGATGTTTACCAAAATCCATCCCAAATGAGTTGAGTATTTCTGCAACATTGTTTGAATGTTATATCATTTTTACTTCAGCATTATTTATATTATATTCTAAGCTACTGTGATGTGACTCTGATCATTGCTAGTGCAAGTAATGATGATGATGATTGTGATGATAAGAATAGCATCTTAATCATTATATTTGTGATTGAACAGCAAGTTTCTGAAATTTCTATGTTTCGTGTTGTCCATGAAAAGAAGACAGAAGAACTGGATTGGACAAAGTGCTAAGAGGAGAATCATTGATTAGAACAGTAATGGAGGGAAATATACCAGGAAAAGAAAAATGGAAGACCACGAAGGAAGGATGCTATTTGACTGGGATGATGAAAACAGATGCACAGCCTCACAAAACCTTTGCAAAAATCAAAGAAGAGACAAGGAACAGAGGAGGAATGGAAACATTGGAACCCTGAACCTGTCTCAGGACAGAGAACCTGATGATGATGATGATGATGATGATGATGATGATGATGATGATGATGATGATGATGATGATGATGATGACGACGACAATGATGATGATGTTTATGAATTTTCCTTTTAAGCAAACGATGTTCCGGGTCGCAAATCGTCCCCAAGCAGCAGTTGGGTCTCGGCTAAAGCACGTCCAACGCTAATAGCTGGTTAGAAGCTGTGCTTTTGTCCAATTATCTGCTATCTTGATAGTGTATGACTGAAAAAAAAAGCTATCAGATATCTAGATGGATAGATATATTTTCTATTGCAACTATACTGTAGTCGCAAGTAATTGTTGATAGTAGAATAAAGGGTTAAGTAATAATGGTTCCAAATGGACATATGGGGTTACCTTTAACCTGTGCCCTGATTTGGTTGCTACGTACTACACTATTCTGTATACTATGTACCAGACTTGGAGTCGAGGCCACAACTGTCGAGGCCAAGGCGAGGCCAAGGCCAGGAGGACCGAGGCCAAGGCCAAGGCCAGGAGGTCCGAGGCCAAGGCCAAGGCCAAGGCCAGGAGGTCCGAGGCCAAGGCCAAGGCCAAGGCCAGCAGATATTTGGGTTTTTTGGCCAAATTTTTAGGTACATTTTGCCAAATTTTTGACAAATTTTTTGCACATTTTACATTTATTTATTTATTTGTTACATTATTTCTTCATTTCCTTGGAGCCACGCCCCTGCCCCCAAATGACGCCCCCGTTAAACACGAAGTCATGAAATAATGCAGAAGTGTTGAAATCTACAGTTTAATCCACAGTTGGTTGCGTAGTTGGCAACTTGGAGGTTAAGTTGAGGAGGGCCTACGAATATGAGAGTGCCCAAGGCCTACGAAGACCTTAAAATGGCCCTGCAGTAGCCACCTCAGTGGAAGGGATGTACATGGACAGTGGGGTAAAATCCCCCTTCCCTGCAAATGGCTAATCAGGCCAACACTCAATTTGGGCAGATTAAAGCGTCAAAATATTGAAATTTTGAGGGCCAAACAAGTGCTGGGCCTCTACCCGAATTATATTGGTGCCCTGGCTCCTTATGGATTGGCGTCCATGGCAGTAAGGTCAGTACCTACTACCAACCATGTTTTAAAAATAAAATTAAGATACCATTGATGTTTTGTAGCTGTTTGCCAGTCTCGTGTTTTCTATCCAGATGTTTCTTGAACCCACTTGAAGTTCCTCGAGTTTCACTTATTATTTCGCGACAATGCTTGCATTTCGCGGACCACTTTCTTTCATTTATTATTTTGAAATCGGTGAAAGCAAACTTCAAAATGCTAGGCTCATTTGTGGCCATATTCTTTGCTTGCGTATTTTTACTTACAAACTTTAATAGCAATAGGTAGGCCTACAGCAGAGATTGCTGTCACTACGGCACCGTTTCTTTTCCAAGTGCGATCAGTCTACAACCTCCTTAGCCTAAGCAGATGCAGCCTCGCAGGTGTCTCTGTTATACTTTAGAGACAATAAACCCCGGCCCCTGTGAAGCCGCCGCTGTCTAGAACTGCTCTAAAATAGACGTCATACATCCATTTAGGTTCAAGCCTTTTAATACTTTTATTAGCAAGAAACCCAATTATCTGGTCCAAATGCCTACTTCAATCCCTGAGGCAATGTTCGCTTCAAACAATGGCAGCCTTGTCAATGCAAGCAACATAATTACAAGCTACTAGAGCTAGCAGGAATTCTCAGGGTCTACCGTTTGGATTGAACAGAGGACGTTTTGTTCAGATATTATTCGTCACTTCCAACATTTTGAATGCGCGATTTTCTTGTTTAATTCCATGGTGTGAGGGCTTGGCCTCGAGTACACAAGGCCGAGGACTTGTATCCCGAGGCCAAGGCCGAGGACTTGTACCCAAGGCCAAGGCCAGCAGGTCCGAGGCCAAGGCCAAGGCCGAGGACTTGTATCCCGAGGCCAAGGCCAAGGCCAGCGTCACTTGGCCTCGAGGCGCCTCGAGGCCAAGGCCACGGCCTCGAGGACTCCAAGTCTGCTATGTACTACACTATACTGCACTGTACTATGTAGTACCAGGGCTTTTGTAAAAAAATATTTTCCGGAAAGGGGCAAGATTTCTATTTTGCGCCTCTAAATTTCGGTGATGACCTATTTTTTAGTAGATGACTGTTGCATGTTTTTAAAGATATAAAACGTGTTTCTTGTCTATCTGTATTTTGTCTACCAGGTGTTTTTTTGTTTTTGTCAGGTATCATCGGAGGGGTGGCAGTTGTGCTGGTCTGCACCATTCTCTTGCTGCTATTAATAGTTTACCGTCTTCGGAAGAAGGACGAGGGAAGCTATGCACTCGACGAACCGAAGAACTCCCCGTCGGTTGCCTACACGAGGGCCGGTGATCGCGAGCTGTTTGCTTAGGTTCTACTGAAGTCTGTTGGTGACCGAATCCGTTGCCGGCGTCAACTTCACGCCACTTTAGGCGGCTTTGTAATCTTGTCTTTGATTTCTGCAATGCTCTAAAAAAATCGAGTCACAACCATCTCGTATTTCCATTAGAATTTGGCTGAAAGCCAACCGAAATGGCATGATGTTATTTTAATTTGCTACCAACCAGAGGCGACTCCACAGAGAGGTCCAGGGGCAGTGCCCCTTTTGAATGCCTGCCCCTAGTGCCCCCCACCCCCATTCACCACACTCTTTCTAAGCAACTAGACTAGTCCACGTTTATGAAATTAGTTGGATCCCATGCCACCCTAACGCCCCCACCCCACTTGCTATATCCTGGAGCCGCCATTGCAACCAGCCAGTTCTATTATCGATGACTAAAAGGTCCTGCCTATCACTGGGTGAAATTGATACCTCTTTAGTTTCTGCTATCTGTTTTTTATAAATCAAAATACCTTAACAAGACAAGATAGGAGCAACTTTGCCAAAGTTGATGTTTAGTTGTTTACAGTAACATTCCTGATCATTGGTTTGAATAGATGTATAATATTCTATTAATTGGCTAATGTAGTGTTCCTAACATATATGTATCTGGTTAATTTTCTTTAAGAATGATGCTTTTGCTGTTGAGACCTTCAGTCATAATGATCTCATATTTTTCATTGTTTTTTATTGGTTTTGATCTCAGCTGTTAGCTAACCAGTGTGTGTGTTAATTGATCTATTAATAGCCCTTTAAGATTTTGAAGTAGGTTTTGTTAAAGCTGTTTGTTGTAGGTTATCTGTCAATGTTAATAAGTTTTCAACTAGTCAGTGAAATCTGGAAATCAATTAAAGTCTAATTTTAATTTAGGTTCCTTGTGAATTAAAATAACGTGTCAGGAAAATGATGTGTAAATAGCTTCTATTCTGAATTATTGTTGCCAGCATTTAGGTTAGTCTAGGCGCCAGTTTGAAGCCAAGAGTCATTACAAAATTGTTACTGAATTCTGAATTTGCACTGCTTTTCACGGTGAGGTTTGAATTCAGTCCTGCTGTGACATGGACACCCGCAGAAATGTTTCCAGGAGGGGCAAAACACATTTTGACACAATGATCAAGGTTAATATTTTAGCAAGGTTTTCAAATTTCAATGTCAAATATTGGTGTTTGCATTTTCGGGGCAGTGCCCCCTCTTGCCCTAATGTGCGGGAGCCCATGTGCTGTGATTTTATTTGTTTTTAACCGTACGCCGCTGGCCATCGTATTTTTTACTTGTAAATTGAGATTTTTATTGACAAGTTGTTGTTATGCTTTAGAATAGTATCTAAATAGTTTCTTTGCAATAGTTTCTCTTTGTGTTACTGTTTCATTTTCTTTGTTATTTGTTTTACTCTTATTTTTGTTCTTTTCTGCTTTTTCAATGATGTGACAGATATTTATTGACTGATTTTTGAAAAACTATGATGTTAATTTTTTGTAGGCATTGCTTTCTGTGTCGTTACAGCATGTGATGCGTTGACTGTATGCATGCAAATGATGTTAAATGTTTTAATTTTGTAGTGAGGTATCTAGCTATCCTCCTGTTGCTTTTTGTAATGATATTATTATGCATGGCTAGACTGTTCTAGGACTTCTTCATATGCACAGTCATTTTTAAGAATCTTGTTCAATGATGATTAACGTTTCTCATGTATTTGAAAGATCTACCGGCAGTTTTTGATTTGCCGAGGGATTGGAAGATTTAATGTTCCATTGATTAAGAGCTCATCCACATTGTACGTACGCAAAAAAGGCATATTTTCAACCTCCTCGGTTGCACACGCCGTACGTGTGCAAAATCTTCAAAATTCAACCCCCCTCAGTGCGTACGTACTATATGGATGGACCCTAAGGACAATTTTCTGAGATGATCAAAACTTTTAGTTTTTACCTGTGGGCCTTGAAAATGTTGGCCTGACCCCACTATATTTCAGAAAAATCAAGCACTATTTACTCTTATATCAGAATAGCCAATGCTTTACTATGATAAACCTGTTGTAAGCTCAATCTGCTGTTGTGTTCCAAAACATGTGATCTTCAAGTGTTCTGGGATTATGATGTTATTAAGAAGTTGTCATATTTTCGAGTTGTTTTCTTTAACATGGTTCAATGGTTGATATATTGACAGTTAGATGCCACTGTCAGTTGTACTTGTGGGTCAAGCATTTTGAAACTTTTACTATGCCATTTGGTAAGTAAGTAAAATCTTGTAAATTTATATAGCGCTTTGGGAGTAGTACAGTGGTAGATGTAGTACCGGTAGTTCTTATGTGCTTACTTTTTCTTGAAATAGCCATAGGCAAGGTGGATTGTTAACCAGGGATAGCTAGTGAAAATTTGACATGGTAGCTAGTCCTTGGGTACCTTTGGTAGGATGGTTGTGGTTTGATAACCCCTTGTAGCAAGAAAGTTTGCAAACTATATCAAAATGGACCCCAATAGTAGCTCTAAACTTTGTAGCAGGGACCAACGATACATCTATCAGGCCTATAGGGCATGATGCTGAGGGGCTGCCCATTAATTATGTCAGCAATTTTTGACCCCTCCCCTTGTCAACAACTTTCAGTTTACCCCTATAATTACGTCAAAAACGTTTGACCGCCCCCGATCAACGACAGGTCCCAATAACAAGGTTATTATTTTTTGTGGTGATGACCATTTTTACCATTTTCTCTGTTTTGCTCATCGAGTGTCAAAATGTGGTGGTGATGACCTTTTTTGCCATGCTTTTTTACATTGTAATAAGTAGTATTCCATGAAATTTCCTATTTTTTGATTATTTGTAAAAAGTGAAATTGTTGACGTCAACTTCTCTTGACCCCCATCCTCCTGTCAACACCTGTCAAACTTTTTCAAACCCCCTTAAATTGTTGACTTAATTAATGGACAGCCCCTTAGCCCTTATATGGTGCTTATGCAGAAATACTGAGACTTAACCTAGAGACCATCAATAATAGACCCTCCCTGATAATCTGTATAGAATGCACTGGGCAACATTTAGTAGGTATAATAGCGTTAAATTCAACTACTATCTTTTTTATCAAAAGAACTTCATTTTAAAGAAGTTTTAGGAAACAAAACCAACTTCCAGTTTTCTAGATATATTTATATTGCATTCGCTAGAAGAATTGAATAGTGCTGCACTCGGTGCGATTTAGACGTATCCGTTGCACTGCGTTTTTGTCGGTTCCGTTAGGGTAATTTTCGTTGAAAATCTCTGAAAAAATCCAAGATAAAAATGGTTTTCAACGGCGGAAAGGGCGGAATGTCCCCGTCGACCCCTTCGGCGTGCGGGGGGCGCCTCTGTCGCTGCTTCGGGTTCGTCCTGTTGGTCGTGATCGGGGTCCTGCTCTACACCTGTATGAACCTGATGGCGAAGAACGACGCCGTGACGGAAAGGCTCTACCGCTACGGACACGATCTGTCGAGCATCCGGACGAAGCTGGACAGCTGTCAGAAGCTCAACTTCCAGTTAAAATCAGAGGTCATTTATTCTGGCGCTACGTAAATTATAATGACACCAAGCTGGTTTTACCACTAGTATGCAGTCAGACGTCTCATGATCACGGCCTGGCGCAACATAAACGCACCGGGATAGTCTGTCCCTTTGATTGTCGTTATACTAATATTTTAGTCTAAGCCCGGTGCTACATAAATGGACCAGACTGGTTATACCAGTATTACACCGCCATACATCTCTTCTCAACTCCACCACCAACTCTGTTGACTCTACTTACTGTAATAACAACACTAATAATAAGGGTTAAAGTGGTTCAATAGGGTCTGCCCTGTGTGAGAACTACTATTACTGTTATTCTTCAACCTGCAATTCATATGAATATGCTTTGGTTCTTCATAAGTTTATTGCGTGTCTTTTCAATCAATCAACTTCTATAGCGCCAGTATCATAATACCTAGGGCATCAGACACTGGCAAGTTGACACTGTTTGAGGCTTGAGTTAATATTTCCAGTTATAGCATGCATCTGTGTACCTAGTGCACCAGCATGTAGCACTTATAGCAGATATGTAGACTTTATTGCTGTATGCAGAACTTGTATAATGTCATAGTGTCATGCAGGTGTATATGGTAAATCAATCTAATGAACCAGTGGTTTAGAAATTGACCTCTTTGAGCAAATTTTGGATTTGATATACAGTTTGTCAGCTACAAATTTCAATGCACGTTTCATGAGCAAATAAATTGAATTTCTAATCTGTAATTATTGTTCTAACTTCTGTATTTTTTATCGTGTCTCACTGTTTCACTCTGTTTCACACTCTGACTAATGTATAGAGTTGATCAGGTCTTTTGCTACAGGATTTGGAGCACCACTGATTTTGAATTACCTATCTCTTCTGAATATTAGAGCTGGTGCTGTAAAAGTGCATGATTGTATTATATTATATTATTTATATTTTATTATTTTGAATGGCTTTTGTTTTTCTGAATTTTCAAAATGACGATCAGGTATCTGGACAGTTAAGAGATAACGCAAATCTGAAAGCGGAATTGGGCAACTGCAGGCAGCAGACGAATGAGTTCAGTAAAAAACTGGTGAGAAGAAAACTGTAATACAGTAATACAGTAATACTTCATTACATACTCTTTTGTCTTTTCTTTTTTTAATGTTACTTCTTTGCCACTTAGTATAAGTTAGCTATAAGGTAATTATTTTGTACCCTATATGTACATTTTTGTAAATTTTGTACATTTATGTAAATCTTTCAAGTTTTCTACATTTGCAGCTCATCATCATTTTCATCAACTTCAGTTGCTTCCATCTGTCCCGAGACAGGTTTAAAGGTTCCATTGTCCAGCATCACCACTTCTCTTTATCTTTACCTTTCTTTTTCAGGGGTTTATACATGTTGTTTGCTGGGGGAGGGGAGGGGGTTGAACATCCACTCTAGCAGCATCGTCCTCGGTCGCCCTTTTTCTGTTTTCCCTCCCATCTTTGCTTCTCTTAGAGTGCTTCTCTTAGTAGGCACATATCTCCTCTCAAAACATTACATATCCATTTCTTTTGTATAGTATGAGTTGTGTTTATTAGGTTATTATTTGCAAAATCCATATCTTGAATGCCTCTAGTCTATTTAAGCCCTCATTCCTAAGCATCCATGTTCTGACCCATAGAACATCACTGTGTTTATGACTATGGATTATTTTTATGAACGCAAAGCTTCTCATCTGCATTGTTCGTTAGCACCCAGAAATGGAAAATTTCAGAGAAATGTTACAACCTTCATATTTTGAGCATTTAATAGTTTTATTGAGCCAACTGAATTTGCATGTTGGGTTCAAATTCTGCTTTCGAAAGCTCAGGGTCTTTGTCTTTCACACACCTGTGATATTGCTATCATCATCATCATCATCATCATCATCATCATCATCATCATCATCATCATCATCATCATCATCCAGCTCCATGGGTGCTGTACCCGTAGGTGTCGACAGCCTGATTCACAATTTGTCTCCATCTTTCTTGGTCCTGCGTCGCTCTGATCAGTGTGTGCATCTCCGCGTTCCCCCATTCTTCGATATCATCCAACCACTCTCTTCTCGGTCTTCCTCTTCGATATTGCTATAGTTGCACAGACAACCAACGTTTAGAAAACTCCTATAAACTATTCAGTGTGGCTGGCAAACAGCATTCTTATTTTTCTTTCTTTGGTTAGAACAGATAGTTTAATATGAAGAGTACTTTTTATGATTTTGTTTCTATTAAAGGAATCTATGTCTGTGGAGTTGAAGTCAAAGGAAGACTCATGTGGTTGGTTGAATTTTGATCATTTTCATATTGAGGTTACTTTGAGAAACTTTGTTTTGAGGATAAAAGACAATACCTGAAATAAAATTTGTTTTAGTGTGGTTATTGAATTTATCTGTAATATAAATATTGTGACTTGCAACTTTTGCTGTAGCAGGTTTTGTACTTTTTTCTACATGCAATGGTTCACCTTGTGCTGCTTCAGAATTTTATTTTGGCTTTAAATCATTCTCTTAGTTTTTGCCATATTTTGTGTTGTGGCTTTTTTCACATATGAAATTTAAAACATGGCTTATCGCTAGGTAGAGGTGGCCTATAACTGGGCAGATATAATAATTATGTTCTTGTTGTGATGCTTTTGTTGATTGCAACCACAGGGGGAGTTTGCGTTTTGTTATTGGATCTGTTTATTTGACTGCTGTTGTTTTCTAGTTCAAATGGACACCGTGAATAAAAGGCAGATTGCAGATCTTAAGGAGGAGTTAAATAGGATAAAGGAGACCCAAACTGTTGCAAAGTGAGCATTTTTATTGTGTTGTTCATTTCAGTAAACTTCTCATTCATTCTTTCATTCATTCATTATTCTGTGCAGTGTTTATTCTAGCCACCTTGACATTGGGGGATTTTGAAATGTTTGGGGGGGACAAGGTCTGAGTCTCCACACTTTGGGGGGGATTTCCATCCCCCAGCCAAACATATAAAAAAATTTGTGGGGGGAATTTTAAAACATCGAGGGGAAATTCCCTCCCAGAGAAGGCCTAGAATAAACAATGATTCTGTGTAATGCTTCAGGATGCAAGTAGTTTGTTTCTTGCTGCTTTCTGAATTTATTAATATGAGGCAACTTATTAATGTGAGGCTTTTATCATTATGACGGTGTGCAGACTGTGTTCCTTTTTTACTCGAGTATTGAACTTTTCGGTTTTCTTGCACCTCGTTGTGTAGCAGAGAATCGGAGAAGAAGTCCAAAGCAGAATGTGAAGAGAAGACAAACGTCGAATTGGCGCGCGTTCTTCGTGTACTTCGCGCCAAGTACGGCGCCGAACCAGTGACCGAACTGGCGAAGGCCGGCATAGACGTGACTAGAGTGCTGCAGTTTATGAGGTGACGTGTAATTTTTGAAATTTCCTGTAGTTTTATTTGTTTGAACAATTAATAAAGTTTCAATGGGCAGACTACTGCTTGGATGTTGATGTGTAGCTATGTTTTGTAATGTTGTATGCTGAGCAGATTTGGTTTTGTTGTGCCTCGATATGCAATGCATTTTGAGTCTAATCTCGGGGTTTTATCTGATATGTCGGTTTGAGAGATTTGTGTGACGTGATATTAATTGATATAAATTGTTGTTTTTTTATGATGTAGTGGTTCACAGTTACCTGATACAAATCAAATGCAGAAACCGGGACAAGATCAGCCTAAGCCAGGTCAGGAACCGCCTAAGCAAAGCCTTGATCAGCCGCCTAAACAGGGTCAGGATCAACCTAAACCAGGCCAAGATCAACCTAAACCAGGTCAGGATCAACCTACACAAGGTCAGGAACCACCTAAACAAAGTCTTGATCAGCCTCCTAAACCAGGTCAAGATCAACCTAAACAAGGTCAGGATCAACCTACGCAAGGTCAGGAACCGCCTAAACAAAGTCTTGATCAGCCTCCTAAATCAGGTCAAGATCAACCTAAACTAGGTCAGGATCAACCTAAGCAAGGTCAGGAACCGCCTAAACAAAGTCTTGATCAGCCTCCTAAACCAGGTCAAGATCAACCTAAACCAGGCCAAGATCAGCCTAAGCAAGGACAAGATCAACCGAAGCAAGGACAAGATCAGCCTAAACCAGGACAGGATCAGCCTAAGCAAGGACAAGATCAGCCTAAACCAGGACAGGATCAGCCTAAGCAAGGACAGGATCAGCCTAAGCAAGGACAGGATCAACCTAAGCAAGGACAGGATCAACCTAAGCAAGGACAGGATCAACCTAAGGAAGATAAGCAATCTAAAGCAGCAGAAAGTGTTAAAAGAGTGGAAGGTGAAGGGAAGAAGGAACCAGGAAGTGAACAGAACGCTGGTGAAGCAAATAAAGAGGAGAACGACAATCCAAAAAAGACTGATGGAGTGACTGGGAACAGGGGTGAACAGGACACCGTGAAGAGAAGAGCAATCAAAAGAAGAGGGTAAGGAGAAGGAAGGAGCGGAGGCAAAGAGAAACGACAGAGGCGGCCAGAACTCGGACAGATCCGTAGTAGTAAGTACAAAAGTATTAGGTGCGTAAAATATTAATAGAATTTCGATTATATTTCAAAAAATTATATATTTTAATGTTAAATTCAGGAATAATATAGCAGCATTTATGAACCCCATTAGACCACAATTTGTCTTTTCTGTTACAATTTTGCTGCATCTCCATATTAGATAAGATTGTAACGCAATTTAATCTATGTACTGTCGCTACTTATAGTGTACAATCATTCTATCTTCATTTCTCAGTCATTTTTATGTGCCCAACTTCTGTTAATGTATTTTGCTTTATGTTGCACTAGTTTGAATATCCGAGTTATGATTTTTGCTAGGTTTGACTGTATTTATTTTATATTTTCACGCACTTATTTGTGATCGTTGTTCACTTTTTTAGGCTCATGATGAAATTGACGACGACGAGTGAGGTCCGTCCGAAGGCTGTCTCTGCTGGGGAAACCTCGTCCTTGTTTGTGTTGGGGGAATATGGTTGCACATAATTATAATATTGTCTATGTCTTATTATTATCAATGAGAATTTCATTCCTAGATTGTCAACTGGAAAGTTTTATTTGCGTTGAACATTCCAGTAGAAACACTTTTCCGTTACGTTAACTACTCTGATCAATAATTGTTTATCACGTGATCTGAACAGACTTTTTCGTGTTTTTCAAACAAACACCGATAGATTATTTTCCTGTCTTGATTGTTTGTACTTCAAGATGCTTTCAATCTATTTTGGTCTGAGTTTTGTTGATGAGTTGTTGATTTTATGCAAGGATGTTGCCACGCTTGTTGAAGATAAAATTCTGCTACTGTATTATTTTTGCATAATGATGTCAACAGTTCTAATGTCCTGGGCTTGATTAATTTGGTATTAATTGTTGTTTCCTGGAGTAGTTAGTTAAGGACCAATCCAAAAGTGGTTGCACTTTTTGTACGCGTCGTTTCTTGTATATATTTAGTGCTTTGCGCGCAGGTTTTTCTTCTAAAAACCTCGGTACATAAAATTTTATTGAAGGCAATCCACCTAAACAAATTTTGTGAAACGTCTTTCTTTCACGATAATATTATCTGTTGATGAAGTGTATTGAATGGTTTGTGATATTATTGTTTAAAACTGTTTGTGCAAATTGAAGAGGACCAACCCATTGATGTAGAGGGACCGAATACAAAGTTTGGCTTTCACTTTTCTACTATCTGTTTTTGTAATTTGTCTTTGAATATTGCCGAACTGTTTTAATAGTAATTTATTGAACTCTAATTGGTGGTTTCGATGTTTTTATGACTGATGTTATATATTTGTCGACATAATCGGCCTATATACTCAGGTTTTCTGATTTCCAAATGCCGGGTTCGTTTGTACTATGGATTTTAAATTCTTGCTTTCAGATATTCCTGTTTTGATGTTCACAGCAGTGTGATGTTGTGCAACTTGTGCACAATCTCAGTTTCAACATTCGTTAAATAACTAAGTATTTGCTTGAAGTTTTGGGTGTCATCGGTGACTTTATCGGCTTTTGCATCACTCACATTGCTGTCACATCTGCAATTTTATTTATGACAGAACAATTTGACTTCTGGTAATACCAGCCACTATTTACATAAAAGGAACAATCCATTTTTATATGATATTATCCAGGCTTGACTGCCAATTGATCCTATATGCTCTATTTGTTACTCTATGATCTCTGCCTACCTTTTAATGCTTTAATTGATAATGTGATTGTGATTAACATATGCCTTTTAGCTTGCAGCGTAACTTGTAACATAACTTGTAATTCAAGTATTCAGATGACACATGTTTCTGCATAATAGAGTAAATAGACCATAGAATTTATAAATGCTTTAGCTTTGGTCGTTTATTTCTTATTGGTTAGGAATTTCCATCAAAATCAAACAGTTCTTACATCCCTAGTACCGACAAAAAACTTTGTTATATTTTGTTAATGTCACCTCTGACGTTTTCTGAAAACAATTAGGCTAAACACTTAATCATTGCAACATTTGTGATAGTATTTCAATAATCGTTATGTCTGACATATAGAGCAGCCAATGCCTATATGTGGAATCTGATACCCCTTTTTGGATAGCTATTGTGTGTTTAATTATATTTAAGTTTTTTGGTCTACAGTATTCCGGTTTTAGCCAACATTCTTATATTGCCAAAAGGCCCAAAACAGACATATTTAAGTGGAAAGTGACAGATTTTACTAGTCCACTGATACCAGTGTGCAGTGTTTGAGGGTTCTAAAGCGAAATGTGAGCAATATATCGACATGAATTTTTGGGTCGCCCGAAAATTTTTCATGGACTATAGTCCAGGGTATTTTTTCGAAATTTGAGTGAAAATTTGTGGTGTTGTAGGGCTATCATATTTGCACCGATTGAAGCCCAGTCGATGCCTAAAAAGAATCTGGACCCGCATTTGGGATATCTGTCACTTTAAAGGGTTTTTAAATCTATACAATGTATAGCCACCATTATTATAATTGCCAATATTGACACATTATACGGTGGAAAGTGACGGTTTTTTCTAGTCCTCTGATATCAGTGGGGGGCGCTTGAGGGTTCTAAAGCGAAATGTGAGCAATATATCGACATGAATTTTTGGGTCACCCGAAAATTTTTCATGGACTATAGCCCAGGGTATTTTTTCGAAATTTGAGCGAAAATTTGTGGTGTCGTAGGGCTATCATATTTGCACCGATTGAAGTCCAGTCGATGCCTAAAAAGAATCTGGACCCGCATTTGGGATATCTGTCACTTTAAAGGGTTTTTAAATCTATACAATGTATAGCCACCATTATTATAATTGCCAATATTGACACATTATACGGTGGAAAGTGACGGTTTTTTCTAGTCCTCTGATATCAGTGGGGGGCGCTTGAGGGTTCTAAAGCGAAATGTGAGCAATATATCGACATTTTTTGGGTCCTCTGAAAATTTTCATGGACTATAGCCCAGGGTATTTTTTCGAAATTTGAGCGAAAATTTGTGGTGTCGTAGGGCTATCATATTTGCACCGATTGAAGTCCAGTCGATGCCTAAAAAGAATCTGGACCCGCATTTTGGATATCTATCACTTTAAAGGGTTTTTAAATCTATACAATGTATAGCCACCATTATTATATTGCCAATAGGCCTAGGCCTATAGGCACATTAATACGGTGGAAAGTGACGGCTTTTTCTAGTCCTCTGACATCAGTGGGGGGCGCTTAAGGGTTCTAAAGCGAAATGTGAGCAATATATCGACATGAATTTTTGGGTCGCCCGAAAATTTTCCGTGGAAAATTTCCGTCCAAGTTTTCTTTCTCGAAATTTGGGTGAAAATTTGTGTCATTGTAGGGCCTTCACATTTGCACCACCATTTGGGACTAAATATTTCCCGCACAGACATAGGAACCAATCATTAGCAAATCATCAACCAGTACTCATAATTAACATTGAATAAATCGATAAACTGATAAAATCAATCGACTAAATGCATAAATATATGCTTGACAATAAGATACAGTATATATATATATATATATATATATATATATATATATATATATCAACACAAAAAGAAAAACAGTCCTGAGAATTTATAAAAGGAACTGCACCATTCCAATTTATGTATCTTCAAATATTGGACTGTGGTTAACATTTGAAAGCCCATAGTCCAATAATAGTGCATGCCAAGACATCTGAAAGAACAGTCCCAGATTTTTTGACCCTCCCCCCTATACTAAAGTACATCAAAGTTGGCAAGTCCATTACAGGAAGAGGGGGGACTGAGTGTACAGTCACCTAGATGGTGGAGTGTGGGGGTAGGCCATGCCTGAAAGTCAACTCCTTAGCCCATCTTGATTTCATTTTTTTACCACAAAGGACCTCTTTTTAACGTGGACTTCAGAGCAGGAGACATCCAAACAAAAAACAGACACAAGCAAAAAATGTCTGAGTAAAATATTAAAATTCACAATATGAACAATATAGACTTGATTGTCCAAAACACACTACAGCACAACACACAGTATATGGCTCTGTGCCAAATAACTAGAAACATGCAGAATATGCAATCTCTTAAAATGTCAAATAAATACTTATTATTATTATTAACACAAACACTATTTCTGCTTAAATTAACACATCACAACTGCATAAATAATTAATAAGTAAGTGACTGCTTGGCACCATTTAGATTGCATCACTACCAGTGGCGGTTCCACGTGGGGGATGAGTGGGGATGCATCCCCCCGCCGGACTTTCAGAATTACTTTTTTTGATTGTGAAAACCTACTTTTGGGTAAAAGTCTAGTAAAACTAACTGGGATGACTTTTTGCTTGTCAACCTATTTTTTCGGTAAAAGCGTAGTAAAATTAGGGATAAAATTCCCTTTTTTGGGCCTTTTTCGGCAAAGTTGATTGATTTTGTTTCCTTCTATTTTCATCCCGCCACCAACTTTCTATGAATTCAATTACCGCCCCCCCCCTTCCCACCAAGAAATCCTGGAACTGCCACTGATCACTACAAACTTCAAGAGAAAGCAGAAACCAGGGACATAGTCAAGAACACATGTGCAACATCAAAAGCCACACAACAAACAGTGCAAAGACATCAAACCCACAATGCAATAGGCTGCCAAATTAATCCAATCCATAGCCTTTTCACATTATCGCTCCCCCCCCCAAAAAAAATGTACAGAGGCTAGCGTATGTTATACGTTTGATTAACATTGTATCTATACGAACTCGAATGTCTTCGTGGCATAAAAATATACAAAACTAAATGGCCTACTACTGATTGCACTTTCATGCAAAAAAAACAATCACTGGTCTTTTTTTTCGAACTTGCATGCCCCGGGCCGTTCGCATCCGTTGATCGTCGAGACGATTCACAGCATGTGAAGTAATTCCATCGCGCTCGTCAAAGTCTGTCCTCCTGATCCTCCGGTATATTTCTAAGATTACCAAAGTCCTTGAAAACTTCGCTAAACATTTCGTCTGTCGAAATAAAAAAGCCAATTGGGATACACATACTAAAAGTAATGGTAACCTCCAGTATAAGGTGTCAAATGCAAGATTCACAGACATTCGGAGATGCTAGCTGCACTAAATTGCATATGTACATTGTACAGGGTGGCACAAAAATAACCGGACTATATGAAATGCAAACCTAGTCCGGGTTTTTTGCACCACCCTGTGCAAAGACAAAACTAGATGTTGTCTGCAGTGTCTGTCTCTACTGATCAAGAAAAATGCTTGCATAGAATTTATTAACTTGTGACCGTCACTGTTTAAAATGTTCTAAATCAAGATACTTATTCAAAACATTAACACTGATCTAGAACTACACTATAACACACGTCAACAGTCTTGCCTGTAATATCCAAGATTCACTCTAAACTGATCTTTCTTAACAGCAATATGCAGCCAGAGACTTGTGAACTTGATTATAATAAAACTCATACATCAAGATCCTATATCTTACCTTCGATGAATTTATTTACAGGTGGCACTCATTTCTTAAAAGCCAAGTTATTGCAACTGTCCACTTACCTTGAATGTCGTAAAGGGCATCGGTCTCCTTCATTTCATCGTTCAATCTTGCCAGTCGCAGCCTACAACAACATCAGTCCCATTCCATGAGATTGTGAAAAATAAATAACTGTTGAACTTATGGAAATTTTCTTTCAGCCCATTGAAAACTTTTCCAGGCCTGAGAATGAAAAAATTTCTCCAAAAATACATACACATCCATCCCTCAAGCTACTAAACGTTACTATTATATCACATAAAGAATTCTGCCAATCTTTTTGACAAGACACCGATAAGGTTTCCCAGAAAGCCAAGTAAGATCGTGAAATAACATTCCATAGATTTCTGTTCCAGCCTTAAAATAGGCACAATAAAGAAATAAAACCTGTGCGTATCAATGTATCAACTTACAGGGTCACTATGTTGGCATCCGTGTTTTTGACCGCTATGTCAAGCGCGTCCTGATAACAGAAAACCAGAAATTTCACTTCAATAAAAACATTGACATGAAATAGACAGAACCAAACCAATGGAGGGGTTGGGGGAGAAGGCTGCATTTCCCCAGTTACCCCATCCCCTTACTATTTAAAAAGTGGGTAAGTCAGTAAGCTGTGAAAGCTATGAACATGAATTCCCCCTACCCTTTCACAAATACCATACAGATTTTGTTAATAGCCTGACATAATAATAATAATAATAATAATAATAATAATAATAATAATAATAATAATAAAATGTGATTTAAAGTGGTTTAGGCAGCTAAGTAAGCCTGTGTGAAAACCATTACTAGTATAGATAATATTTTGCTTATAGCCTGGCATTGATAGGTGACATCTTGACCCATAGCCCGGAATTAGTTCACAGACTCAATGCATTACCTCTCCATTGACATCTTTCAACCGTTGATTCGCATTTCTCCTGATCAGCTGATAAACGTGCCTATAACAGAATAAGGCCGAATTAAAAATTGAACTAATTCACACCCGAATCAAACACAAAACACATATTTTTGACATAATTTGTGACAAAGAAATACATTTAAGTAAAAGATTTCGCTATGTAATGCCACTACATGCCAAGGATAATACAAAAATATAAAACTTGATAAAACAATGTCACAAAGTCCAAGCAATTTCAACGCCGGTCGCTCACGTCGTTCGGCGTAGTGCGGCCGCGTGGTGAAGCGGAGTGCGGCCAAAATCATCGACAACGTCTGTCTTCGCACCGTTCAGAAGTAGAAATTCCATCGCGAGAACATCTCCCTTCAAATGAAAAAAAATAGACAACTTAACTAAAGATTAAAGACATAAACAAAGCACTAGTGAATAAGTTGATGGTAGCACCATAAATGTCTGGCTATCTTACTTACTTGTTTATTTCCTCGCAGGCAGACTTGCCATCTTTCACAATCGACCATGAATACTGGCCATTGGGATCATAGAAATTGCCTATTCAATCGACTCAATCACTGCATTCAATCAAATCGGCTAAAATCCTGTTGATTGCTCTTACTAAAACCATTGGACAATACATACATTACCAGTAACATTCACCAATTTGTACATGGTAAAATTCTGATCCTGTAATAATCACTGGGGTCCAAACTGTTTTAACCCCTTAACTGGGTGCCCCAAGTAACACTCGTCCATTTTACATTGAGTTACAAATAGTTGCCCAGTTAAGGGGTTAACGAGAGTTGGGTAAATAACACCAACAGTGGCTGAACGTTTTTCCATGATATTCAGACAGAAGGAATATGATATTCGGGGTAAGAGGGGCATCACTATTACTATGAAAAGCAGCCAAGCATGACTCTTACACTCTCGATGGCACGAATCAGTGCGGTCTTCCCCCTCCGCACTGCAGTTCCAGTTTGGAACCGCGCCGAGCGCCAGAGCTCGCAGCATCTCCGGAATGTTGCCAGCGAGTGCAGATCTACACAACATCGTGTTGACGCAAGGCTTTGGAGTATCATCGGTCGTCGACACGGACACATCTGTGTCCATTTCTAGGTCGCTGATTGCGCTATGGGTATCCTCGAGTCCAAGACCTAAAATAGATCAGCAGAAAGTACGACATTTTCTCGCGTTTAACACGCATCCATGTATAAAAATATAGTGAATTTCAAGCATACTGTATAAACGTATATGTAGTAAATGCAACTTGCTTTATTAGGCAGCAGAATTGCATAATTAATAATAATAATAATAATAATAATAATAATAATAATAATAATAATAATAATAATAATGCACTTCTACAGCACCAGTTCTAATACCTGAGGGTATCAATCGATGGTACTTAATATCCATCCGCAAAAGACCAGGTTCATTCCAGGGATCAGTCAGAGGGAGAGAGTAAGACGGACCGAATGAAAGAGATTATATTGAGGAAGTGTAGAAAATATCAAGCTAAACTGGGTTCTTATGTAGCTCCATTGTTGTTATTATTATAAGCCAACAATTGGAAGTTGTATAAAGCAAGGCACAAAAACAAAAATTATCAGTTGCATAATTATCAAATTAAGTGGACCTTAAAGATGATGAGTAAACTCAAGCCCCTATATTTTGCAAATTAAAAGTTCAGAGGATATAAATTTTGATATTTTACCAACGAGAAGTCACATACAGATATAGAAAAATGAAAACAAAACGCACAGTATGACAAGCGTAATGCAATTTTAAGCGACAGGATTAACTCACTCGAATTCTGATCGCTGACGCTAAATGCGCACAGAGTTACGTCACCGCTCCCACCCAGACCACTGTCTTGGCTAGCAACTGAAATATGTAAAAAAATAAGAACAAAATCTGACGCGAAAAATAATTCCCGGTAACTTCTTACAAAAAAAACCACATGGTGTCCGAAAACAAATTTAGAAATGGTATCGGATTACCATAAGATCCAAGACTGTGAAAGGTATCGGAGTGAGTGACAGATAAACAATAAACCTTTGATAAAAATGAATTCATATTAACGAATAATCATCTACGAACAACCTTGCTTCATAACAGTCGCCTGATTGCACGACAAATGGTGGACGTCGGAAAACGACGGAGAGCTGTTCAACATGGTAGAATGTCTACCACTTCGACTTGTGCTGCCAGGTGGAGACGCAAGACGCGGTGCAGAGACCTCGGGCTGTACAAACGCCCTCTGGAGATATTTTGCTGTAATCCAAACTTCCCGCACTTCTCTGTTCAGTAAATAAAACATCAGAAAGAACTACACATAAAAATTCAGATTTATATCTTGTGTAGAGTGTTTTAATCATGCGTAGAGTGTTTATATCTTGTGTAGAGTGTTTATATCTTGTGTAGATAACTAAACTAACTAAACAAAACTAAACTAGAGTGGTAAACATTACTCAAAGTGAGGGCTTATGAAAATGGCCATACAATCTCATTAAACAAGGCTTGATTTTCATTGTTGCCTAATATTCAAGAAGGATTTCTGAAATCTAAAAGCTCAAAACAAAAATAAACAAAACAGTTCATACTGCAAAGAACCCACATTTGAGTCTACACAAGAAGCACCTGAGGCTATTTTTTTCAAATTCAAAAAGTACTCACCTGCTGCAACCCGGGTGCGCCCTCTGCACGTTTCGGTCGACGGCCGCCTCAAAGACCCGATTGACGAGGGTGTTGCCGAGGTGAGTCATCAGCCCGACGTGGTCATCGTCCCACGCGTCCAGCGTCAAAGAACGCACCTTCGACTTGTGGACACCGAAACTCCTACAACAGCATCGAAAGAATAACGAGCTAAAAACTACAGAACATTCAAACACACTGCAACATGGACAATAGTAAAACCAGGATGCCATTCAAATCTGGTTTACTTGAACCCTTTCACCAACAGAAGGCCAATGTTTCAGCTTCACAACCTACGTTATACGGATCATCAACATGAAAGGGTTAAAACTGCCGCTAAAATGGCATTCTGTATAGGCACCTGTGTATTCCCGAGCATTCGATGCAGAGGGTAATGCCGAAGTTAATGCTGGCCCAGCGAGGGTCCTTCAGGCCGCAGTCACAACAAGCTGTGTTTCCCATGACCGATAGAATTGTAAGCACATGTCTGAAAAAGAATACGTGCAATTGTGCATATGCGGATACCAAATACAGAAAATAATTATAATCCAACGTTGTGCAACAATATAAGTCATGTGACAGCACTAGGAATGACAATAGATTGGTTTCATTGTACGCAAATACTCAGTTTTTATCCTAGGTAACAAAATTTTACGGACTTAATGTGACTAAAACTGAATTCACATCGTAAATAAATAAATGGGAGCTAAAGCAACAGGAAACCAACCGTGACTGCGTTGAAGGTGCTTGTTCTGGTTCTTTCGAGGGCTTCGGCGAAGCCGAGGGCGCGGAAAAACGGCGCGGAATTGGCGCTTCCTCTGGCTTAGATTCCGGCAAGTTCTACGACGACAACAAAATGCACAGAAACTGAGGCAACCACGTTCTGCAAAACCGTTGTTAAAAGAACACAAAATTCGGTCACTGGGAAAAAGATGCTGACAGATTTCGAGCAACCCACTGGACTGATGGATTTACTGTAGGCCTTCGAAGCACCATCCTGAATGGCAGTCTTCCATTTCTGACAGTCAGCCTCCGAATCTGCCTGAAGAACATGACACCTGGAAAATTCAACATAGAACACAATACAAACACACACCCATACAAACATTTAGCATTTATCAAATACAAGCATCTAAATGACTGGTATAAACACCTTGGCTCAGAATGGCTTCTTCAATCAATTGATTGATAAATTAGCCAATCAATCAACCAACCAACCAGTCAGTCAGTCAGTCAATCAATCAATCAATCAATCAATCATAGAACTTCTTCAGCATCAACAGGCAAAAAGCATGATCTGAGTTGGCAATAATGAACTGATGATTAGATGGAAGAAGTGAATCAGTCGAACACCAAAAGTCCAATGCTGAGTAAAAGCTATTATCGAAAGCATTGTAATTATAGCCATACAATCATTTGTAAGCAGAAAAGTAACACAAGCACTTTTGAGCGTGGCCGGACAAAATGTCACGGACAAAATGTTAGCGGACAAAATGTCACGGACAAAATGTTAGCGGACAAAATGTCACGCACAAAACATTAGCGGACAAAATGTCACGAACAAAATGTCGCGGTTTAGGGTTGGGGTTAGAGTTAGGGTTACAGTTTGTCCGCTGACATTTTGTCCTAGCAACCTTTTGAGTGATTTTTTCAGACGAGGTGCTATACAAATATGCCTTCACATATGCCTATAACAATACAAGTCTTTGGTTAAATTCCCCGAGGACAGAGGGACTCACCTGAGTGGAGATATGATCTGAAAACAGAACCGTCGATCTGTGTCGCAACAGGGCTTAACGTTGCACAGCCTCAGATCTTTCTCCAGAACCGTTGTCGACTCCTTGCTCCGTTGTCGACTGCAGTACAACAACTGGTTGTTCTCGACAACAAACCAACGCCTGCAATGCAACTACCTCCCATTAGAAACTCTTCACTGGGGCAACCATTCCAATGACATCTCAACAGATTTCTTACCTTATGATGATGATGATGATGATGATGATAATAATAATAATAATAATAATAATAATAATAATAATAATAATAATAATAATAATAATAATAATAATAATAACAATAATAACAATAATAACAACAACAACAACAACAATAATAATAATAATAATAATAATAATAATAATAATAATAATAATGTGATTTTAAGTGGTTTAGGAGGCTAAGTAAGCCTGTGCTAAGCTAAGTAAACCTTGGAACAATGGTGATTGAATTTCATAAATATATAGCAGCTACATAAATGGCTATTACATGCTTGCGTGGGGCTGCATCAACGGTGGTTTTTACCACAGAGAAAAAAATGAAATTGCATATAGAAAGTTCAGCAAAATTTCAAGAAAAACTGACCAAAAAGGCTTTCATGTCCTTTTGCTATCTTACATCAAATTACTATTTTACCTAACAAGTTATTTGGAAGCACTTCAAATATATAACAACTGTACAGTCAAACATTTTTACTGTTTATTATACAGCAAATGATATAAAACCATAACTGCAGATTTTCTGCATAAGCATTTCTATCACATGATTGGTTCTTCATAGTTTTAAAAACCTTCACCAGAATTCTTTTCCAAATATAGTTTCCAGATTTTATTCCATACACGGCAAAAGAATTTTGTCTAAAATCTTTGCGGCAATCCTGACTAACTTACCTAACCCAGGTTTTGAAGGCATTGCTGGTTCTCTTGAAGAGGTATCCCTCCATCTTAACCTCCGAAGACAGCGGCTGGTCGCTACTGCCTAAGCCAAGAAGCGAAAGATCCTGGAAACAAGTAGAATAAAAACATAAATTTCACTGTTTTCGAGACAATAATTAACAAATGCATTGATAAATATGACTAATAATTCCACAGTCAATGTTAGCATGTATATTAAATCAGTTTTTTCAACCTATCTCATGTGCTAGCCTAAGCTTCCAATAACCGATAATTATAATCAATATACATGAAACAATTATTCCTGCAAAATCAATTACAGGAAATAACTATGAAAAGTGTTATGGAAATTTATTCAAACTATTCAAAATTCAATCAAGTAGGATCTCCTCTGCTAAAAACCACTGTCTCTCATACAGTCCTCTATTTCAGCTTCTGTTCAACACAGTCTCATATGCATTGCTTGCTTAGCAATGAGAACAAGAGCAATCAGGGAACTCCTCCAATAAAGAGCATTATAATGGTGCTATAAAAATGACCATTTCACATTCAGTTACCCCTGAGAGCAATGCCTTGTGTTTCTCTGTCATGTGACGCTTCTCTGTTGTCGACTTTCTGTACAACTCATCCAACTAAACATACAATTAAGATGGTTTAGGTCAACGAAAATCAATGTAAACATTGCAACCATCGCTGGCATCGTCATTATCATGGCATAAATCAGTACTACTGCCACTAGCATTCACTGATAACAAGTATTATCACAGACAGAAAAAACTGCTCAAATCTGCCTATCATCCTGCAAATAATTCACAGAACAAAATCAAAAGATGATATCCACATTTGAAAAATCTTCTTCTTCTTTAAGTGTCGTCCTCAATCAGAGAGTTGACAGTCATTTTCCTCCAATTCTTTCTATCTTAGATGTTACAAATTGTTACAAATGTTACAAAAATGTTACAGATTGGTAAAAGTTCAATTCAAAATTCACCTCAGATTTCAATTTCTGATTGTAAGGCTCGAGATTCGTAAAAAGCTCAAAACCCTGACGAACGAATTTACTTTGAGTCTGGATGTAAGAAAACATCTACAAAAAAAGGTCAGAAATCGATTTGCAAAACAACTCACTCACTCACTCACTCAATCAATCAGTCACTCAATCATGAATTAAGAGTATAAATTAACTGGACATGCAATTATCGAGTGACCTTTATATTCACATTTTCACATTTTTAACCATTCTCCCGTTTGCCACAAGAATACTCGTCCATTTTACATTATGTTACAAATAAATGAATGGGTAAAGGATTAATTTCAATTGATGCCAAGCGACTCTTAAAATACCTGTTTCAAAAGGATCACAAATTATCAAAGACAATTAACTGAAATTACTGAATGCAAGTGCTTAAGGAATTCACTCACAGCATTTAAGAGATCCAATCTCTTGCGCAGCTGCATCAAGTTAATCTAAAATGAAAAATCCACCCTTAACACAACTGGAAACCCATCTGTATTCAAGGGAAAGACAATTTCTGAAAGATGAATGTAAATACAGTTTCAGTAACAAGCCAAATTGTGGAACAATCTACAGAAGTAGAAGTCACAGGCATCTAACAATTCTACAATACAGGGTGGTGCAAAAAACCGGACTAGTCACATTTAGGTTTGCATTTAATATAGTCTGCTTTTTTGCACCACCCTGTATATTATTCTCTGTCTAATTCTGTAGAATGTAAATCTGTGATTTTATGGATACATGCATCAAGTGTATAAAACAATAACTAAAATATTAAGATAATGCCCTGTAAGTCAGCCAAGAATTAAGAGACATAAACCCCTAACAATAGGGTACAATGCCCTGCAAGTCGGACACTTTCACCTAAATCTAACAACCATTACCCATACTCATGTTAGTATGTGGGGGCAATGTGCATTTGCGAAGTAAGTACGGAATATCCTTTCTTCGGATGTCTAAGCATTCCTTAAAACAAAATAAGATACGCAGAAGTAAAACAGTATAACGAGACAAGAGAAAAACTCTGCTACAGCAAAAAGTAACCACTACTTCGAGTACGTGCTGAAGAGACGTCTGCATGAAGCTGCTTCGTACGATGTCAAGCTGAGACGAGATCTCATCGCAATCGTCTGGTTTGCTGCGCGGCGCCTGTGCGTTACGGTTCAAGGCGCCGTCCATCTCGTCCGCGAGCTTCCGAAATTGCTTTCGAGACTCTTTCACTCTGCGAATGTCTCTATATACAATACAAAATATCATACCGTTATAAACAACAGATATTCAGTTAGACTGGAGCATGCAATTGCCCCATTGTTATTCGATAACCTAAAAATGACCTGTGTGAATCAGTGTTTATTCTAGGCCTTCTCTGGGGAGGGGGATTTCCCACCTCCACACAGTTTTAAAATTTCCCCAAAATTTTTATATGTTGGCTGGGGAATGGAAATGTACCCCCCCCCAAAGTGTGGAGACTCAGACCTTGTCCCCCCAAACATTACAAAATCTACCCCAATGTCAAGGTGGCTAGAATAAACATTGTGTGTGAATAACGTGTGAACACATGGAAAACTAATGAGAGGACAAGAGGCAAAGAATGAGACTACACATCAAGACAATAATACCAATGAACGACTGGGTGGAACATGATGGTTCTTACACAAGGTATGTCCTACTGAACCACTCTAAACCCTTTAACTATTACCATTAATTGCACTATGTTACACTTTGCGCTGCAAGTAGCCACGCCAACATTGATCTATTCGCCAAGAAACTAAAAACGCACTTATTTTTAACATCTCGTTCCTGCGTGGTGTAAAGCGCGCTTGACTTTAGCTTTTTGCTTCGATTATTGCGCTGTATAAATTGTCTGAATAACATAACACAACACTACACTACTGTGTACTATCCCACAGTTGATTAGAAAATTTGCAGCTCACACACAATTGATGCAATGATAAATGTAACAGACCAATGAACATGAATGCTAATGTAAAAGATAATGTAAATAATAACGTTTTGATAAAATTGTTGATGTTCTGACTGAAGCACTGGTTGCACTGTTCCAACATCATCTAAAAATACAGTTAAAAACAGGCAAGTTTTTAGTGCAAGATTGGTGGACAGATGAAATGAATTGGACAAGAAGATAGTAATGGCTACTAATGGGAATGATTTCAAAATATACCTCAGTACTATAGGATACTGGATTGGAAGGGTACATAAGTGGTTCTCATACAGGGTAGACCCTACTGAACCACTTTAAACCTTGTTATTATTATTATTATTATTATTATTATTATTATTATTATTATTATTATTATTATTATTATTATTATTATTATTAGAACATGAACTCATTCTGGACAAATTCAGAGCACAATTTTTTACACAAAAACACACACACACATACCACCAGCACCAATTTCCATGTCTCTAAGCTGGTCATAGCTAATGAATTAAATACAATTGATGACATTTCATCGAAGTCTTAAATCACAAATTATATAAATAACTGACCAACCACTCACAAATGAATAAACTAATCAATCAATCAATCAATCAATCAATCAATCAATCAATCGGAAACAAACAGATAAAGCCGGACAGACCAATTAGAGAATAATTTAAATAAATTCAGCTGATCATAACTAATGCAGTTTGCTAAACAGAAATAAACATAAACTTACATTGTGGAAATTCTGCCAGTCTGAAAGTGTTTGAGAGAATCTTCCAAGGGCTTCCTAAAATTAAATTAAATTGTGATTTAAAGAAGAATTCAAAGCAGGTAGGGTGCATCAACATAAACATCTTATGTAGTAAGAATTACAACTACTTTACTACTACTACTACTACTACTACTACTACTACTACTACTACTACTACTACTACTACTACTACTACTACTACCATCACCACCACCACCACTACTACTACTACTACTACTACTACTACTACTACTACTACTACTACTACTACTACTACTACTACTACCATCACCACCACCGCCACCACTATTACTACTACTACTACTACTACTACCTCCAGTATTTTACAAGTACAGTGAAGTACTAATACATCTCTGACCAAATCAAAAGTTGCATTTTTATTCCTTGGTTCAGAGTTATTTATAGTGACATGAGCATAGAAAGAGAGACAATACAAACCTGGACTAAAAGTACATTATCTTACTTCCAAGAGTTAATTCATTTACTCAGTGGTTAATAAAGAATAAATTAACATTGATTTTCAGATCACTTTAGGACAAATGATACCACGTGAAATAGAGGAAAAGACAGATCACATTTTAGGGGTATATTATTAACAAAGTTCATTGCCAATATTATCGTTTCTGCTTACTTACCAGAACAAAGCAGTCGTCATTAAAATGGGTCATCAAGTCACGAACACTGGAAATGAAAGCACTGAAAGGCAGAACATCATCCGAAATAAACATAAAAAATCATTAAACATTATATATATATATATATATATAAAATGTTAGATATATGATTGCCATCAAATTTCCAATTCTTGCCACAGTGAGGATCAAGCGCCATCTTATCTCTCGATTGATTTTTTAGCCATTTGACAAAGAATAGATTTCTGAAAGACTTTGTATAGTGTCGTTTCAAATGGCTCATTATTTTTCGTGGCATTTCGAAAGCTCTAGAAAAAAATTGAGACAGAATATATTGACAATTCTAGTACGGTTTGACACAGCAAAGATGGGGACACAAGAATATGTGGTTTTAATTCATTTATTCACTCTTCTGAATTTTTGCATATCTATAGCCTACTGTAGCACTAGCATTGTCTAATTTCAAACAGGGTATCAATTTTATAATATTTTTGTGGCCTATAAAATCTGTAATAGAAGAAACCAGCTCTCTTAAGCACCATCTTATCTATCAATTGATTTTTTTAGACATTTGACAGAGAATAGATTTCTGAAAGACTTTGTATAGTTTTGTTTCATACCTGCATACCTGTTGGCACTATCTGCATACCTGTTGGCACTATTTGCATACTTGTTGGCACTATTTGCATACCTGTTGGCACTGTAGAAGACTTTTCCTGCCTCATGCATCCAGTCACAGTGCTTCAACAGCTGGGGCAAAGAAGAAGTTTATAAACAAAATCATTGCCTGATCAGAGATGGCAATTAATATTCTATTACGGTAATTAGCATGCATGAATAGCTAATGCATATTCAAAAGCAGCTTAATGAATAGTCAAATAACCTAAATCAATATTTAATAAGATGTAAAAATTGATACAAAATGAAAATCTGATCTATTAATTCAACACTTCCTTTTCTTACAATTAAGCTATTTATTCAAAGACTTCTGATTTCATAAGGTTATTCTCAAATTCTTCACATGTAATATATGTCTGAATGAAATTTTTCTAAGGGTCCATCCATACAGGACATATGCACTGAAGGAGGAGGGGTTGGATTTTGGAGATTTTGCACATGTACGGTATGTGCAACAGGAGTTTGAAAATATGCCTCTTTTGCATACGTACTATATGGATGAGCCCTAACAGAAAAGCATCAAATAGTCTCAGAGTATTCTACAAAACCAGTTTAGAAAGTACACTAGCTCTGTATCCGACAATACTACACAATGACCTGTTTATAGCACCCGTGTGGGAAAGCTGCTGCACATTACAACCTCTAGTTACAAGCTGTGAACAGCAGTGTATATAATACCAGACATTACCGGAAAATTTGTCCAATGCCTAGTTGGAAATATTTTCAACAGCTCCCAATATCTGCAACCGTGGAGTATTACCATCTATCTTATCTGCATACATGCTACATGAACCCATCTTAGATAAAACGTCCATTAATTTACATGGAAACTCTATCATGGCCTATGCTTATTGCTGGCAGAAAGATTGCAAAAACCTGATAAAAAATATTTTAGTAATGAAAGCCAAGTTTGAAAATAAATAATTTCCCAAAACCCAAACAGGGGAATATAACCGACGACGCACAGTTCCCTGCAGGGTGCATTTTTACATTCTGGACGCCAAAATTAAGTCAAACGGAAGTGCAATAACGAGGCCAGAGTACTGCAACGAGTGCACTGCTAACAGCACGATGATAGACAAGTGGTCGACGTGGTTATACCAGAAACAGACCTTTTCCAGATGTACTTCCAATGAATCCATATCTTCCTCAGCATCTTCAAGGGCAGCCCTGGAATCGACCAGAACAATATCATCTTCTTAGTCATCATCATCATCACCATCATCATCGTCGTCATCATCCCTGCAATATACTTCAGGTCATGGTAGCCATGAAGAGAGATGTTTAGACATAGCAGATAGCAGTCGAAGACAACGTTGACGTTGGCATTGTGTGAGAAAAATGGATCTACTTAAACTACTATGACTTACATAAACTTTATTATTAACATTTCATCACCCACACAAAAACCGTTGACGTTGGCATTGTGTGAGAAAAATGGAACTACTTAAACTTCTACGACTCAGGGTTATTTAAGTTATGGTTTTTCAGTTTCAGTTGTGTTTTTTTCAGTTTAAATTACAGTTAAAGTTAAATTATTTTTAAGTTACAGTTAATAGTTATTGATTTGTCCGTTATATTTACAGTTGTTCTCTTAGCCACCGCCGCCGCCGTCGAAGACAACGTTGACGGTGCTTTCTGTCGTCGGTATTTCCTCCGACTGTCAGGTGCACCAAACCTTGCCCGTATGGGCTCTGCTTATACCGGCAGATACTCGGTAGCAGTAGGCTATATATATATATATGCAAAATTCAGAAGAGTGATGAAACAAATTAAAACCACATTTTCGTGTGTCTCGAACTTAGCTGAGTCAAACCGTACTAGAATTGTCAATATATTCTGCCTCAATTTTATTCTAGAGCATTCGAAATGCCTGAAAAATGGTGAGTCATTTGAAACGACACTATACAAAGTCTTTCAGAAATCTGTTCTCTGTCAAATGTCTAAGAAATCGAACCAGAGATAAGAAGGGGTTTAAGAGAGCTGGTTTCTTGTATGACAAGTTCTATAGACCACAAAAATATTATATAATCGATACCCTGTTTGACATTTGACAATGCAAGTATTAGGTATTAGTGCTACAGTAGGCTATAGTCTCGTGAGAGCATAGTGTGCAGGTGTTCCGTCTTACTGGAATATGAAATCTTCTCCAACATATCATGACAGTCCTGCAGCCAATCATAATGCTGCTGTGTTTATCTGTTGGCCGTAAGTACCGGTAACCCTTGACCTTGTCAGGCGCGATGACAAGGACACAATTTTTGACTTAAAAACCATACAAATTACTATGACGTTATCTTCTGTTGGTCAATTTTAAAATGTGGGTCTCTTTTTTGGCCATATTTTAGCAAACTCTAAAGCTACCAGCATGAAATTTGGCAATTACATCAGAAACATTTGCAGGTATATGGCCTATAAATTTCATTGAAATCGCTTTACAGGCAGCCGAGATATTAAATATCATAAAGGGGGCTACTTTTCACTTTTACACCCTGTAGATATGAAAAATTCAGAAGAGTGATGAAACGAATTTTATCCACTGTTTCTTGTGTCCCCATCTTCATTGCATCAAACCGTACTAGAACAGTCAATATATTCTGCCCCAGTTTCATTCTAGAGCATTCGAAATGTCACGAAAAATAGTGAGCTACAGTTTTAATAGGAATATTACTTCAAAGCACAAGATTGAATGTAAAAAACAACAGTTCTCCCAAATCTAGAATAAACAAATCTTTGTGTATATATGAGATTGTACAGATCAGCTGAAGATAAGACATAAACAGCCTGCATATGTGAATCTGCATGGATAATTATAAATGCCTTGTTTAAACAAGTATCTTCTTTCCACCAAACGCAACAGAAATTGGGAGACATACAATCCAATGGAAGCATGGCATCTCCTTTCACCTCCAGGAAGAAGATTCTACCACTACCCCTTCCATTCCATCCTTTCCAGTCATGACAGGCACTGAACATAGTTGCTGAGGCAAGACGAAGATGATGCCTGGCTACCTGTCTTATCATACTCATAGCTCAGCAGTGCTTAGAAGAGAAACATTGGCACTCTGTGAGCAAGTAAGCAAGTGGACTACAGAAATTCTTAACCAGTTTCGAACAGAATGAAGGTTGCTATATCAGGCAGAGAGAAATTTATTAAGATTTTACTGTATGTAGTTTCCTATGGATTTTTTGAAATAAAAAAGTAAGTGAGTATGTCATCTAAATAAACTTCCTCGTGTGCTGTCACCAAAACTAACAATGATTTTAAACACAAAGCAAACATAATGGAGAAAAGAGAAGAAAGCACATAAGGACTTGGCTAGACTGACATACCAGAAGAAACATTCATACATGCATACATACATACACTTAGCCACAGAGACAAACAGACAGACAGACAGATAGACAGACAGACAGAGAAAAAGGACAGATATAGGCAACCAGAAATAGAAATTATTCCCAATAGCCAGGATAATAGCCACACCAAGGCTGCAATGGTAATCCATTTAGACTCCTTCAATCCAGATCAATCCATTTCCAAAATGTAATCACCATTGGAAAATCACAGACCCAGATCAAACAACATCACTTCCTCTCTCCTCCTCCTCCTCCTCCTCCTCCTCCTCCTCTACATCTCTGCCCTCTCCATTGATGGATAATTAACAGGCCAGCAGAGTAATTTATTCTTTTAATGTCATTCAATCGATCAATCCAGTCATTTGTCATTTGTTAACCACCATTACTTGACATCCGCTGGTCGGCAATTCATGATCCAAATCAAACCCTAAAAGGCAATTGACACATATCAATCATATCAATTTCTAACTTCAGGTATAATTTCCAACTGCTATCATGGACTTGACTTTACATTATAGTTCTGCAACTACTGTACAGTGTACATGTACTTGATTATATTCATTCATCCTTTGATTAGATCCGGGTACTTTGGAGACCCTGGATTATATGACACACACACACACACACACACACACACACACACACACACACACAGACACTGTAGCACGTGCTGTAAAAAAAGATAAAAGACAAAACATCAAAGCATTCAAATCATCAGCCAGTGGCAGATGACATAACACGCATACAAATGAATGGTACAATTAATATTCATTACTTCATTAATTATTAATTAGAAATCTGATTTCAAAACATGAAATGGTGATATGGCAAATTGCAATCTAGAAATTCAATCAATATCAGAAAAACACTCAAAGTCACTGATTCAAATCACTGCACACTGCATGCATTACAGTCTTCACACAAAGAGAAAACAGCACAGGTTTCACTGCTTTATAACCAGGTGATATTGAAAATACTGCAATCAGCATTAAAGGTATAACAAACTCTGTGATAAAGCAATAAATACTCCTGTAGGATTTAATTACATTTATAGCAACTGCACTTGTGACTGTTCCTTCTTTCTTGGCAGATGAAGACAGTCCAAAATTCACAAATAAGTAAAAACCAGCCGTTCACTGTCTCACAATTTCTTATTCTTAAATGATCCAACACTAAATGAAAACAGTCTTATTTACAAGCACTAGGAAAAAACAGTCATTCAAAATGTCTCTGGGGCATTTAAGGAAAACACTGTGGCTACTTCTCAATGTATTTCTGTGGTTCTTACAAAAGCATGCCCACAACAGGGAAGAATGAAGCACATTACAATATGATTACTCAATACCTTGTCTGTCTGTCTGTCTGTCTGTCTGTCTGTCTGTCTGTCTGTCTGTCTGTCTGTCCATCTGTCTGTCTGTCTGCCTGTTTCCTACTTCATCAATCTCCCAGGGTACTTGCAGTCTGGATTTCAACTTACCCAGTAACCACCAAAAGCAAAACAGCCGTGATTCCTAGAATGATGAGTCAGTCATTATTTACAGTAAGGCTTCTGTAATACTCTGAGTAAGACTGTAAACTATTGACTTTACATGCAAATCACAAACTGAGGTAGAAGAGAGAATGAATCAGCACACATCCCAGAAAAGCACACACACAAAAACTGCAAACAAAACACTAGAAGAAAAAGGTAAAAGCATGAAACCTAAAACATGCTAACAAACCTCACCAAGAATTACTTCTGGGACAAAATGAATAAAGCCAAGGAATACAGTAAATGGTACATCCTCAGAGTACTGTCAAAAATACCATGAAGGGTACTTTCTAAAGTAGTACTGCTGAACATAACATGGTTAAAACCAAGCAGTTTAGCTGGCAGAAAATTAAATATAAAGGAAAGCTAACTAAAAAATAATTTCTATCAAAGCCCCTTGCTCAAACAAGAGCTGTCATCAATACACCATGTACCCCGTTATACTAATGGAAGCATTAACCCATTAACTGGGCCCCGAGTAACGCTCGTCCATTTTACATTGAGTTACAAATAGTTGCCCAGCTAAGGGGTTAAAGCCTTATTCCTATTCTGGATTAAAACCCCAACCATTTGGATAATAACTTTCAATCGTATATAGCGTAAGTGGCAGTCAAATAATGGCTGAATCTGAAGGGGTGTGGTTTTGTGAGTTTCAATTCTATTGCCCGAAGCACTGGCTGGAATTATTACTTTATCAGCAAAAGTATCCATTCTGCCATTATCTAATGCGATAGAACAAACCAGTTGCCCTTTCAGTGGGTAGATAAGTTCATACCGTGTAGAAGGCATGTGGATACTTTAATAAATACCCATACAGTCAAACCCACTTGATGCTATACACATTCAAAAGTCTGGCTAAAATTTCAAAATATGAGACGTTACATTATCTGGATGTGAAGAGTGCAGCATATAAAGCAGGAATCATTAAAATCAGTGTATATCTAAGTGTAGTGGTATTTAGGAAGTCTGAGCTGGAGTCTTAACAGCTAAATATCGAATCTTAAAGTACTTGGTATTTATTGATGAGTAGAGATTTACATGAATTCCAAGTTGAAGTATAACAACTATATGGCAACACTAGATTAGAACTCTCTCAATAATCAAATCCTCCATACTCTTACATATCTGCACTCCTACCCCTCACCCCCTCCCCGAGTGAATGATATGCTTAATCATGGAGCTCATCAATGCCACCAGATGCTTTGCACAATTCTTTTTCTGACCAAAGTCTAAATTAAAAGGTACTGCTATACAATCATCGGCCACAGCAGCTTATCTTACTCGATGGTTCCATGCATACAGTCGATATTTGATAGTCTAACACTAACAATTTAATGAAGCCCAGGGTTATCAGAGCTCTCCTATCAGAAGCAAGTGCATCTGGGAGGATAACAGATAAAACTAACCCTGACTACCAGGGTAATTAATTACTTAGTCACTTATTCCACAGCATAATTGTCGTCTAAATGTTCCCAAAAATTGATAATTGCTTTACAGCAACTGTAGTATGATCAGGATGTCACATTATAAGGATGTCCTAATAATGTGTTAAAATTCCCACAAATTGAAAATAGATTACGCAAATCACAATTACATCAAACGAGTACTGTCCATTACCCGTAATCAACGAATTCCACGCCGTAATTCTGTTCATTATCCGCAATCAAAGAATTCTGTGCCGTAATTCGGGGTTCAAACAAAAAGGACGAGAATGAATCCATAGTAACTTAGAAAGAAAAACCGAATCCATAGGTATAATCAAAAGCTGCTTAACCCCTTAACTGGGGATCCCAGGTATATCCGTCCATTTTACATTGAGTTACAGTTAAATACACGGTTAAGGGGTTAATATCCAACAACTGAATTCAAATGAGTTTTATCTGTTAAACCAGACACCAACTATCTCCAAATAACCAAAAACATAATAACCTCTGCCACCTTATTTGTCCACTGTTGGGTTTTGATCAATGTCAGGTCCCACACGGAGTAAATGACAATATTAAAACACAATTTCTGAATCACTTGAGCTCCAGTGTATCAAGTCATAGGATTAAGACAGATTATGGAAAATGTGAGAAAATAGGAATCTAAAACGACCTCATGGCACACGTTAAAACAAAGAAAAGGCCAAAATAAAAGCATAGATCAGGCTGCAAAGCATAAGATTTCTTCCAAAACAAATCTTGATTTTACCTAACACTGAGCAATAATGTGAACAGAACTGAAAATGTTATGAAAAACAAATGACCAATATAATGTCAGTGTCAAAGAAGTCACATTATAAGGGAGGGGGTCACCCCTCTGTCTTGGGCAATGCCTCTGCCTGCACGGGGGGGTGGTCCTGCTAGTGGAGCTGTACTGTCCTAATCAAATCTATTCTTAAACTTCTATAGCGCCACGCCATAATGCATAGAAGCATCTATGGTGGATAGGCCAGGTGAAAAATGATGGGGTTTAAAGCTTGTTCGGAAAGCTGGCAGCGAATTTGCAGCGCACACGTGAAGCTGAGGCAATGAGTTCCAGAGTTTGGGGGTGTCCTCCCACTGTCTTCCTCCGTTCACTGAGGACGTTGTCCTCTCAATGACATCAATGTCATTCCCTTGCGGGAGCCGATCCCCAGCGGGGGCTAGATCCTACTGACCCACCTGAAAGAGGGCGAGTCTTTAATGCATTCCTTCCAATCGATGGTCGGTCTCATTTCGCCGATTGAATTCTCGAAATCCGCTTCACCGGCGATCGCAGGCGATAACAGAACGTACGGAGTCCGTTTGAGGACGATTAAAACTCCGTTACCCAAAAATAATTAAATTATTTTAAAGTTAAAAATCCGATAAAAATCCTATATGCATGCCCTACAAGTTTTCACGGCTTCGTAAACGCCGACGGTTCTATAGCGACAAATATCTCATAAGCTATAGCACCGTCCAAAGACAAGTAAAATATATTTTATAACGCCATATTAAGAATATTAAATTCTACAGATAGCGACAGTTTTTGTGTATACAAAATTTTGATTGATTATCTCTACTCTGCATTCTGATTAACACAACTGGCAACAACACATATATATATGCATACATATATAATATATTTATATATATTTAATCTCAATAAATCGATGGTTTTATATCAGTAACAACTAGATTCGTTAGACTATATTCTTTCGCATCGCAAGCATTTTTCACAATATATAAGATTTATAAATAGTATATAAACTCCGGAATAAAGTATTATCTGCTTTTCAAAATTCACCACTTGGTAGTCAAGACTTTAGCATTGCCTATTTGCGCCCTCTAGGGAATGCAAGTAGCACTGTCACCGATTAACAAAGGAGTTGATCTCTGGAATGGCATGGTCTTTTGCGGATGGATTTGAAGTACCATCGATTGATACCCTTAGGTAGTGGCGGCTAGAAATGCTTTATTGAGTGCCTGGCCCTCCAGTGGCCCCCAGTTTGGACCCTATACTTAATGCTACATACATTAAACAACAATTATGATTGAAGTTGCCTGGCCACTTGCCAAATCCTAGTGGCCACCCCTTAGGTATTAGAACTGGTGGACCATAATTATAATTATTATTTATTATTATTATTAGGAAATATCAAAACAACAAGGAAGATGATCGCATTTAAGCCCCAAATACTTTTTTGCTGTTGGAAGTCTCCATATTATGGTGACAAATTAGCCTTTTTCGTGAGGGTCTACTGCACAACCTCTGACCTAATCTTGAACTTCTATAGTGCCACTTCGTAATGCGTAGAAGCATCAGCCGATGGCACGCCAAATAACAATCACTCAAGATCCAGGTCAAATTCCGTAACATAATGCTTATAAAATTAATGGCAACATAGCAGTCGAAGGTTATTTTTCTGTCTCGCTAACGTTAGCCTCTGGTATCTATTTAGACCGTCTTATGGGCTACTTATGAACACTTTAGTTTAGTCTTAGAAGACCGCATACATCACTAGGCCTACTGCATTGGATGCTGACTGAAGACGGATTATTATTATATTATTACCCCCCCCCGAAAAAAAATCAGTCTTAAATTTTTATTATTTATGTGGTTATATGTAGTTTATATGGTTTATGTGATTTATACCCACCCAAAATATTTATAGCCTTCCAAATCAAATACCTGGCTACGCCCCTGATGCAAAGGATTAAAGACCCAAGCTGCTGACAGAGAAGGATGGCGCCAATGGGAACCAGGACCTGCTTTGGGGCAGAGAACTTAAGAAGAACGCTTAGTCTGTTTGTCTTACAAGCATTTTCACATTTTAAAAACACGCAGAGACCTATCGGCTTGCGTAAAAATCATGTCTAACATTTCCGATATGTATCTCGAGTTTCTTGTTATCCTCATCCTGCTCGCTCATGCCCAACCATTTGACCGACGGTATATTGTTATGTGGGCAATTCCCGAGTCTTTGTCATGTTGAAAATCTCGTGACTGCGTTCACTTCGCAGCAGCTGAAAGTTGTTTATAGATCGACAGCCTATGGCCCCGTATAGACCTACGCAAACTATAGCAGGCCTATAAAGCCATAGGCCTACGAGTTCCAAGCGACAGTCTACTCTATACTTCAGGCTGTAGGCCTATAGGCCTAAGTGACCTCATTGAATAGTCTATAGGTTATTTTAAGGGCCACTGCATGCACCATAGAAAGATAAACACTCATACTGAAATGTATAATGAACAACTGTTGTAGGGCCTTAGGGTTTGAGTTGGTTACAGTTTGGCAAAAGGTTTTCTTGAAATTACGTTTCCCTGTCCGAAAAGTCTTTACGGAAACTGTGAGTTTTGCTTTTAGAATCCTAAGTCAAATAAGCAAATTACTTTTATATAACAAACATTGTCATAGGGGCTGTCCATTAATTATGTCAACAATTTTTGGGCAATTTTTGACCCCCTCCCCCTTGTCAACAACTGTCAACAGGGAAAAATGGTCATCACCGCAAAGAATAATAACCTTGTTATTGGTACCTGTCATTGATCTTGGGGTGGGGTGGGGGTCAAAAGTTTTGACGTAATTATAGGGGGTAACTGAAGGTTGACAGTTGTTGACAAGAGAGAGGGGGTCAAAAATTGCCCAAAAATTGTTGGAAATGCATTAGAGTCTAGGAACTCGCAACTTTCAAATGTTCAGAGTATTGAGTGGAACCAGATCAGAGGCGTCACGTCTGCACCGACATTCAATTTTATTTTAAATCTGCAAATTTTATTTACCGTATTTGCGAGCTTTTAATAAACATTGAAGTCGTCGAAAATCTGGTTTTAACAGTTTTTGGTGAATCTTCCAACCCGGTCAAAGAGTGTGAATAGTTAAAAGAAGATCGTCTTCCATTGAAAACGCATTTCGGTGTCGGTCTCAAATTTAGGGGGCGTTAGGGTGTTTTGGGTGTAAAATATCTTTGGAGGGATGTGACAACCCTGGGCGTATTCACAATTAGCTTCGTATGTTGACAAAAAATTGCAATAATTATCCTATTGTAAATATTTTGGTCTTTTTTTCGTCACAAAGAAGTAGAAGTATGGATACCAGTGGCCATCGCCAAAGCATTTGGTAACCGCTTAATCTAGTTACCTGTCCAGCAGACGGTAAACTTGTTCTTAATTTTTCGTGTTATTGGCAGAGCCCCAGGTGCGGTCTTTGGAACAACAGCGTAGCAAATGCTCTGTCAGGTGTGGGCGCTGATCGTCGGCATGACGTCACTGACAAATCCAGGTGAGAATCGCCGAAAGGCCTCAGCGATGCTTTGATAAAATATGGTTACACTTTCAAAAGTAAAAACAGCCGCCTATATAAAATCCTATAAATAATAATTTCAAACGCCGACACAAAGTTACATATGTCTTCGTCGCAAATCATTTTAAATCGAAATACACATTTATGTATATAGGCCTATTTGTAATTTGTGTATATAAGTGTGTGTATATATAGGCCTACAGGGTGGCGCAAAAAATCGGACTATATTAAATGCAAACCTAAATGTGACTAGTCCGGTCTTTTTGCGCCACCCTGCATGTATAATAGTCTGTTTCGGCAGTAGAATAAACGTCTGGCCAATTGCGAATAGCTACGGCGGTTTCCCACTGTTTTCTATATTCAATTTATGGGCGGAGTACTTACATTTTAGCCATGGAGGGCAGGCCCCATATAAACCCCGTGCATTTCCCACCCAACAGCTGTTGGCCCTCGGAAAAGTTCTAAAGATGCGAGCAAATGGTCGATTTTTCTCTTCGATCCACCCCACATCTATAAAAAAGCCGCGCCTTCGATGCAAACGGCAACACCAAAGTCAGCTCTGTTTTGCCTGTATACGCCTCTGCTCTTGTTTATGTTCTTGGTTATTATACGCTGCTGTAGGCTTACACTGTAAACCACTTGAGATTAAATAATAAAAGCACGCAAACAGAATTGATGAGCAAAAATGCTGCAAAATACACCAACCTTTGTCTCATTCACAGATCGTTTGTATAGGCTGTCTGTCTGTCTGTCTGTCTGTCTGTCTGTCTGTCTGTCTGTCTGTCTGTCTGTCCGTCCGTCTGTCTGTGACTGCTTTAGTTGATATGGAGATAAAAAGTATAAAGCGTGCAATTCTATTTATTTGGAGCATTTAGGGGTGCAACCGGACGTTGACTCGAACTGCAGCGCCGTTACTTTTGTGACTCGTGCCGAGTGGGGTGCCAGACCCCCTAAGAAGCCCCCCACTCAAATCGGTCATCCCGTCAACATGTCATTCATTCATCATTCCGTTTCTCCGGATGTCTGCACTGACGAAGACAGCTGCGTCAGGGCAACGAGAAGCATCCAGAACTTCCACATGGATACCAGAGATAAGTCAATCACGTGACTCTAATTATTAGCTCAATCTATTAACGATTTATAAAATTTATTTTGATATGGACATTCCCTTCAGATTATAAAACAGAGATTTTTTTACGTTATGTACGTAGGTTGCAAGAATGAAAATTGAAATTTTTTTCGACTCAGCCATGGGTGTCCGGAGGGAGGTGCAAGGGGAGTGCGAATTGCACCTCCTAGAAAAATTGTGGAGTTATGAAAAAGGTAAAATTACTTGTTTCTTTCGTCGAAAAACATTGTTTTGCAACCCACTGGAATTTTTTTAAAATTTCTTTCGTCACAAGACCCTGTTTTGCACCACCTGGAAAAATTTCTGCGGACGCCCATGCACATAGGGCCCCGGGCAATTCTCCTTCCCGTGTCTACGTGTCTACGCCATATAGGTCAAAGTCTTCTAGTTCGCTACTCAAGGAGAAAAGAATATATGCCTAGTTGCCTACGTGGAATGTTACGCGTATGTAGAGTATAATAAACACGCAAGATACTAATAGACTTTGCCATCTTTTTCTTCGTCCTCTTCTAAGCTGGGACGACATCGGATACAGTTTTCTGATCGGCGGAGACGGGAGGGTGTACGAGGGGCGCGGATGGGGGGTCGTCGGCGCCCACACGTACGGCTACAACGACATATCGCACGGATTCTGCATTATAGGAAACTTCACCGGCCACCTACCGAATGGGCGAGCAACTAACGCCACGCTGCACGTTCTCAAGTGCGGCGTAGAAAAGGTAGGGGCGCGAGAAAATTTCGGGGCCTGTTCTAACGTGCAGTGATAAAATGAAAATGTGCAGTGGTAAAAATGCAATTTTCTGTGCTTTTTGCAGTGATAAATTTTCGGAAAGCCTTTTTTGCTGGGTTTTTTGCTCGGATGTCCACAAATTTTCAGAGCTTAGTGCAGTGATAAAATTTTCTTAAAACAGGCCCTGAGAGAAGTGAAGGGGAAGGGGCGAGTGGGGGCGAGGGCGGGTGGGGTGGACACGAAGACAGAGGAGGTCAGGGTAAATCATTAGCGTGCCTTGTCGGATAAGGGTGGAGTTGACGTGTAGACCTAAAAGTTACGACCCCCTAATTCGACAATCCTGGTTACGCCGCTGATGTGTTTAATAATTTTTGTGACCAATAGTCCTATGTGTCTGTAGTTTTGCAATATCTGCACTGCTATAGCAGTCAGTAATTAGAAAGTAAGTAAGGAAACGCTCGTGAATTCATATAGCGCCTTCGAGAGTATAGTACCGTAGTAGATGCTTAAAAGGTAAAAGATTAAAGGCGAAGGTTCGCCCATACTCGAGTTCGAGCGTTGGCCTGGCGCTGGTCTCCAGGTTTCAGGCATTAATCTAGAGTAGGTCGCCATTGCTTTCTCCAGACCCGCGTTTTACCTTCGCAGCCTTAGCTGCTACGCATCTACCACCGTCCTCTATAGCTAATGAAGGCTGAGTCGACCATAGGGGCTCCTGCCGGTGACGAACCAGGGGCGTAGCCAGGAATTTGATTGGGGTATAATGTGATATGGAGGGTATACATCTTTAAAAACTTGAACATCTTAAAACCACATTAAAATTTTGTAAAGTAGTCTGATTGGGCGGGGTATATATACCGATTTACCCCTTGAGTCGCCCCTGAGTCGAACCCTTTCCGTCAGCGCGCGTGTTACCAATCTGCCATCTTCCCGCCCTTAGTAGCAGCAGCTGCTTGTTAATTCCTTGGAATTTCTTTGCAGGGTCACGTGATTCCCGCGTATGAACTGTTTGGACATCGCGACGCTGGATGTACCGAATGTCCGGGAAATGCGCTATACGACCTGATCCACAGGTGGCCGAATTTCAGCACGAGAAAAATTCCGAAGCGCTGTCCAAAGCTGTAACAGACTCCAATCATCCAACGTGCAGGGGCGTAGCCAGGAATTTGATTTGGGGGGTATAATGCGATTGGGGTAGGAGGTATAAATCTTTAAAAACTTTGAAAATCTTAAAAGACACATTAAAAACTGTAAGGCAGCCTGATTTTTTTTTTTGGGGGGAGGGGTATATACGATATGCCCCCGCCCCGTTGGTACGCCCTGCTAATGTGCTGCGTCATCTTTCGTCTCTGCGTGTCTTTAAATGCAAATTTAATAGAATCAATAGAGATTGACCATGAACTGTATATACGACTATATAGTTTACTCTATAGGGCGAGTTACTCCATTACATGTACGTGGCGTTTCCTAAGCGTAGATAAGTAAGTAAAATCTCGTTGATTTTATATAGCGCTTTTGTAGTAGTAGGCCTACAACAATACTGTGACTGCTTATTCTTAGGCGCTTAATAAACTGTCTTGATATAGCTGCGGGAATGGTGAATGATCAGCCAGGTAATAATGGTCAATGTATCCGAGCTATGAAGGAAATGATTTTAGAAAAAGGAACGATTTGAGGAACAGGTCTTCAGCCAGTGCTGAGGTTTCAGTGTAGATAAATATTCCGGATTTCCGGTCCTTCTAGAATGCTAATGCATAGGTGGCATTCAGCCGCCAGTGGCAACTGCATGGTGCCTGATTTCAACTCATCGTTTATGCTGACATGACCGACAGTAGGCTATCATGTGTGTGTGTGTGTCAAATGGCAGCCTGACTAGAAGCAGCAGATGACTGAGATGAGTTTCTTATTTCTGCTGCAAAAATTAAATTTATTTAACGCTGCGCCGTCTTCAGTGGTGGTGGCATTAGCCATGCACTGGTTCTCAGTTCTCAGACTATTTAGGATTTCTTGCATGGCGGTCCCTTAGAAAATGCTTCGACGGCTCGCGGACCTTATTACATTTATAATTTCAAATTAACTGCAATTGACATAAGTCTATAGGATACAATTAGGCCTAACATATAGGTTATCAATTAACATATACAAGGCTATTTGTTTTGTCTATGAATTATTGAGAACCACTGTTTTATAGCGTCTAATGAAGTTACATCAAGAGCATCGGCTTCGGCATCACTTAGGATACAGTAACAGTGGGGGGGTGGCTTATTAATTGCATTAATTGCGTCAAACACGTTGATCATCATCTCAAGCATGAGAAGAACGGATAATCCTACAGGTGCAGGATCAGTCTGTCTCGTTTTCGTTCAGCTAACAGTTCAGCCAAACTCACCCCCCCCCATGCGATAATTATCCCGGATTTAATTGATGCCGACGCCAATTAGTGACGAAGCAGCATCCGCTTACTCCTTCCGATAGGCGGCGACAATAGAATTTACCAAGGCAGAGACCCATTTGCCGTCTTGTGACTACAGAAGGCTAGCAGCTCCGTGACTACGATCTGCATATACTGTACGATAGCTCAGCGGTGACCATGTGTGTGTCTTTGCAGTCATCTGGAAAATCGGCAAATATTGGCAAGTGCTGCTTTGGACGGCGTAGTGATGATGGTTCCGTCCTTCTGATCGCCCGGCAGCCTCCGGCCAAAGGGCAGTGTGCCAACCCCCACCCCCACCCTACCTCTGCTTCCGTCATTTCTTCCTGGTCTCTGGAAATTACGTGGCGGAAATTACGTGGCGGGAATTTTCTACTGTTTTTCTAGCGAGATCAGATTAAAATTAACCAGTCGCCGTTGTCGCGTAATCGTCCAAGGTACAGGCTGCGCCAAACTAGGTGCTCGGACAAAATGTCGTGGGGCCAAAATGTAAGCGGATAAAATGTCAGCGGACAAAATGTAACTCTCACTCTAACCGGTGACGTTTTGTCCGTGACAATTTGTCCCCATGACAATTTGTCCCCGTGACATTTTGTCCGGCCACGCCAATCTCTTGGGGGGGAGGCCGTCATAAAGCTCTTGTAAGTAAAAACATTTGCGTGGCCACGGGGAGGGGCATGGCCACGGGAATGGGCGTGGCCATGCCGCCCACGTGGGGCCTATATACTGTGCACGATGTATACAGTACTCAACTTGGCTGAATAATTCTGGCCAGTTGATGACGGTCCACAGCGTCTAATGCATGGTACCACACGCACTCGCCATTGCCAACAGTAGCTGTTAGCTTTGTCGTACAGCGGATCGAATATTAATGTTCTTCCGTCAGGTAGGCCTGTCTAGATTTTCGTATCATTTTTTCTATTTCAAAAAGTACCGAAAACGCTCGGGTTAATGTGCACTATATATAGCGACTAAAAGCACGGGCAATACCTTAAGCCGATGATTACCTGCACCTGGACTGAATCACCTGGACCACTCGCGAGTCTACGTGATATTTTTGTTTTACCGTAAAGTGCTCACGTGAGATAAAATATGGCTAAATACGTGATCATTTCCTCCGCAGCTGTAACAACCAAGCCTCAGTGGCGGCTCCGCCGGGGGCCAGAGGGGGCCAGAGGGGGCCCGTGCCCCCTATTGAGTGTCTGCCCCCAGTGCCCCCCAGTTGGGACCCTATACTTAACGCTGCATACATTAAACAACAAATGGTTGGCCCCCATGATTAGAAGTTGCCACCCTAACGCCCCCCCACTTGCCAAGTCCTAGAGCCGCCACTGCCTAGCCTCATTGCCCTTCGGATGTTGACTATTGCCTGGTCAATCGTTTCACTTTCCCCATCGCTATTTTAAGACGGCGCGCCTAAGAATAAGCAGCTACTGTTGTGCTGCCTTCCAAAGCGCTATATAAATGCACGATATTGTACTTACTTGCATTTTCAATAAACGGTTAATCATATATTTGATGACTGATTCAGGCATAGGCAGTCAGTCAGTCGGGCGGTCGTTTTAGTCAGTCAGTCAGTCAGTCGGATATATTTTCCAGTAGGGAGAGGATTAGGCCTATGGGGTGTAGTAAGTAGGGCCTGGAAGAGGCGTCTTCATGCGCTTGACTGTCGGATTCTGCGATCGTCTCTTCTAAGTTCTAAACAGTCACGTGACTCACGTCTTAAAAAAGAAAGCCCGTATATATGTAGTGGAAAAGTAGGCCTGTAAACGACTTAAATTTTTAATTCTAATTTTAGGATTTCTATTTTCTAGATAATGATTTATAGTCTGAACGGTGAGATTAATAACGGCTTCGTTAAGTTCGTTTGGACGGAATTGTCCGGATGGGGAATCAGGGGCGGTGGGAAATCAGAGGCGGAGCTAGGGTGTCCGGTGCCCGTGGTCAAAATATAATGATAGCGCCCCTCGTCTCCGTCAACCCCTCAACTCTCGAAAATCATGACTGACAAGCAAAAAAAGGTCGTCACATATTTCACTTGGTTAAGGTAGTTTTTCACCTTAAATAAACCTGATTTTGACGCCCCGATTTCCCCCCCCAACCCCGATCTCGGCGGTCGGGAACCAATGTACCCCCGCCCCTCCTAGCTCCGCCTCTGTGAGGAATTTCCTTTTGATGTACGGAAAAATCCGTTGACAAACAGAAGCAAATTCCGTGACGTCGTCTGCATGTTCAACCCCACGGACCCACCCACCCCACCCCACAGTCACCCCACCCCTGCACAACTACGAATTCTGATCCTGTTTGTTGTTGAAACACACGTCGTTGAGATGGGTTCCTGGGTCTATTTTTGGCTGTTGACCCAGTTTCGGTGTTGAGAAAAATACGCCGGCAGCGAACGCATTGTATTGTACACTGTCGTGCATAGGCCACTGTACTGTACAATATGCCATCTGCACTACCAGCGGGTATCGGATTTATGCCTTGGGCGCCACTTTAACGGGGCGCGTAGAAAGAGAAGAAACTGAGAAAACTGACTTTGAGCACGCGATCACAGACCAGTTCGCATCAGTA